>JAECUM010012081.1:10000-89385 GCA_016617855.1 Megalonaias nervosa
ATACTTTAAACTTATAAACAAGAGAAATGACAAAGCAATTGGTTATATCAGTTAAACAATATTTCTCAATACATGTACTTTGCCATGCTTATTTTGTCCTCTTGTAAGCCATCCTTTCCATCCAATGTTGAAAAGAAACAAAAGTAACAAGCCTCAATGTAAAATATACTTTGCATTACATAATGTATCACAAACAAAATGTCTAAATTTGATGTCACTTGCTAAGAAGTCGTGAATGCACTGTCACTTATAATTTATACAATAATACATGCTTGAGCAGTTTTACAAGCGTTGTAAACAAACTCATCATGGGTCATGGTACATATATGTATACTTTTATGTACATTATGCATTAGACATCCAGCTAGGTACAGTAGGTAATATCCATTTGTACTGGCATGATTCTAAGAGAGTCAGCTTGATGAAGGTCATTGTAGTGGTTAACCAAGTGTTGAGAATTTACTATCATACTTTTACAATGTAATTCTATGTATGTGTACATGAATGCAGAAATAGGAAGCTGTACTCTTGTATGTGGTGTTATTTCTGAAGGGTAGAAGTGACAGGTAAGTGAAAATTGGAAGTTATAAATAGCACTGAAAGGGTGGGAGACAACCAGGGTTAGACTATATCTAGAAATAATATAAATCAGTCTTGCCTAGAGATGCAGGCGTGAAACTTACCTAATGGATAGAGCAGTATTAGTGTGTGTGTTGTGTTACATTGATCCAGCGTCATAAAGTTGCTTAGTATACTGATTGCTCTCTTATAACTCAGGTTTGTCATGGATCCCAACACACTGGTCTAATTTGTTTTTATCGTTTCAACTTCATTTCAATTTATTTTAGTTCATGGTTCGTTGGAACCAGTTTTTTTGTGGTTTCACATTATTATATACTCTGTCTTTTTTTTTGTACTAATGCACTGTCAGGATACATCTTTGCTTTTTTGTGAGTTTAGTGATATTTTTCTGCACGATAGGCTATAAATGGTGGCCAGTATATTTGGCAGACGAAGAACCCAGAAAAATCCTGTGAAGAACCATTGACACACAGGAAGCTATTGGCAAGCTTTCTCACATACCCATGTTGGCAGAGTCTTGACTCGAACCCATGCAGAAATGGGATGTGAGTGATCTGCAAGGGCAAACGCCTTAGACCACTCAGCCACCCAGGGCACCTGTCTTAGAACATCCTACTTATAAGACACCCTACTTATAACACAGATGATGTTTATGGCTGCCATGAACGCTGTTATGAAGTGGAAGCACATACTGGCATCTTTTGTAAAATTTGCATACAGCCATGAACGTCATAGACTTTATATCATTTTCACATAATGTGACAGCAGATCAGGGTCTGTATACACTACATTTAAATATGCCTTTGGACTATTTAAAGTGGAGGAATTAAAACAGAACAGATATGCTTGCAAATAAATTTGAAAATTTTAGATTAATTTGAATTCTGGAATCAAGTTAAAAAATTACTACAGCATCTTTGTAATAGGCTACCAATTTGCATTGATTGGAACCATGGACAAAGTAACATATGCTTGTGGAAAAAGCCTACTCAATAGTGTTAATAACAATTCGAATAAGGAGTGTGTTCTTTGAACATTCAAGGCCCCTTCTAGCCTTGTTGAACTAATCTCATCTGAGATCCAATGTGCCATAGCTAAACAAATCAAAGATCAGATTTTTTATATGTAAAACATTTTAATTTTTCCAAATGCAGACATCATTTTCTTTTAATGATTTTATGTAATTGTATTTTTGTACATAACTTGTTCCAAATTATTTCACAAAAGTTACAATTGTGTAGCTACTGAAAAGTAAAATTGGTAACCTGATGGGCAAATTTTTTTTTAGACCTATAGCTCTTTCGATAATTATTTTAAAAATATTTTAATAGCAGTAGAACATGAGTGCCATGAAGAGATTCTTGTTTATATTAAATTTGTAGTAAAAGAAATTGATGAAAAACACATTCTTCTTACAAATGTATTAATATTTTTTTTAAAATCAGTTTACAATTGAGTAATTCACATAATGTTCAAAACATTTGTATGATGTACTGGAAGATTAATCATTTCCGTTTGATTTTTCTGCATAAAATTTCATCAAAATGTTTCTTAACAGTTCCTTTATAGGTTAAAAAGTCATCATATATAATAGGTTATTTGGTTTATTTTGTGTTGACTTATTTTGTGAATTTTAGCTGAACTGTTTGAAGCATAAGGAGAACATGTAGTTAAATCAGCATCAGTGTCTAACTGTTGTTAAACTTTTGGGACTGTTTTTATCTGTATCTCTGTCATTCTTCGGTGGTCTTTGTATGGAATATTGCTTATTATCAGTATCTCAAAGTATAACTCCAAAATATATTACATTTTTATTAGAGTTGGATTAGGGATTTACAGTACAGTGCATATGCTGGGACATAGATTCAGGTTAATGTTTTAGGGCAAGTTCTTATATATATTTATATGTATGTGTGTGTGCTCTATACAGTCATCAGATCAGCAAGTTATGAGGTGCATTTTATTGTTAATGATTAAAAAGAAGATATTACAACTTGGCTGAAGGGAGGTGGTTTTGGCCTTGGCAGAGTTCAAAAACTAGGACATTGTTAAAATCGTTGATGACACTGTATCTGTAAGCTGGTTATCTCCAAGTTTATACTTAGGTAAATGGCTTTGACGCTCCCGTAGTCATAAAGCTTTATACATGGTAGTACAGTAAAACCTGTCTTGAAAGACCACTGCTATGTGAGACCACCTGTCTTGAAAGACCACATTCTCAATGCACATATTTGTTGATTATATAGTGATATGACCCATTATGAGAGACCACCTGTCTTTAGAGACCATAATTTTTTGGCAGAAGGGGTGGTCTTTCAAGAGAGGTTCTACTGTATTTTGTGAGGTATTATGCTTATATAACTTTGTTTCTTGATACACTTCTGTGCTGCAACTGTTGATCCTGTGGTCATTAAATTTGCATTTATGATGTTTATATCTTGTAGACATGTTTCTTATCATATCTAATAATGTTTGCAGAAAATCTTTTGTTTGGACTACTGTTTGGGTCAGGATTAAAACTAGGACATTATTCATTTTTTTTAAAACTAGGTTTCTATTTAATACTATATCAGTGTGAGTCTGGCTGTTTAATTTGATACATGTACATATAAGCAACTGGTGTCTTTATTTGCCACCATGCAGTAATTAGGTTACCATGACCTATGTGTTTTGAATGATTTCATCATTTTCATTTTCATTATATGTTTTTGTTACATATCTGGACAAAAAGTATGATCTCTAGAGATAGCTAATTTTGGAATTGCAAGCATGTTGAGCAGTTCTTTTGTCCCTCTTTCTGTTAGCTAGGTCATTTTAGCTTAGTTTTACAAATGAAAAGCGTTACAGGTGTTACAAGGAACTTTATAAAGTGTTACAAGGAACTTTTCATCCATTCAGGTGGCATTTGTACTCTTCAGCACATGTGAATACATTTAGCATAATTTAATCTGGTTTGTGGTCATTTAAATACCTGTTTTAATTATTCAAGGATAGACCATATCCATACTACCTTAGCAATGAAGGGATATGAAACTGTTAATCCATGAAAATTTTTGCAGGTGTGAGTATATTTGAAACAATTGTCTGTCAGGTGATTCTAGATAATTTCCTTATACTGTAGGGGTCAGGCAGAACTTGCACTAGTACAGACACGTAATATTCTTTATGCTTGTTTTATTCAGCATGTGTTATGATACTACAGTATATGATATATCATATTCTACGTGTTACGATACCATTTATAGGACTGCATTTGTATGGGAAAACATGAATGAGTTTTTTTTTAGTAATACTACACAACCTTTGGGAGTACAGTTTTAGTCCAAAAAAACCAAGTTCATATTTTTCCATATAAATGCAGTAACTTTTTTATTATAATATACTCATTTTAATTTTCCTGCCTTAGGCTTAATGATAAAGGAATACACTACAAGAAATAAAGTATTTGAATTTATAATAACAGCTTATGTTCCACAAAAAGTTCTTGTAATCAGAAGTCTGTGTTAATATTATTTATCATGTAGTCATTTGTTTTGTTGGGTTTTTTTGTTTCTCATACAGTCATTTTGCATAAGGTATGCCATCTTGCAATAGCTGTTTTTATTGAAATGCTTCTTCCACCTGAGTACTGTTACATGTATGTACCACAATATGTGTGTTCATGAAAATACAGAATTACCATCTAGTCATCGGAACATCGAGTTAAGTAAATGTCAAATTAAAACATCAGATTTATTTCAGAATCACAACCAGTTCCAGAGGATGAACTCTTCTGACAAGGTGCGCAAAATTGTGCAGGAAGAAGGCAGAACTGCTCGCAACCTTATTATATATAATGTGCCTGTGGAGCAAAATAGGCACCAAAGTGGTAGGGTCCTGCACATACATACACACACACACACACATACATGCATGCATGCACACATGCATGCATGTGTACACACACATACATAGGTACATATGTACATACATACATTTTTGTTAACTCATTGGCTCCAAAACGCCAAGCGATTCTGGTACAGTACTTGACCCTCAGTCTGTTGTGCATCATTAATTATGGATGAGTAAAGAACTCTATTTTCAATTTGTCGACAATCATTTGAAGAGCTTTAAACTTCATAGGAAGCATCTTGCCTTTCAGGTTTGTACAGATTATGTTAATCTGTATCAGATAAGCTACCATTACTAAAAGATTTATAAAAACAACCTTTAAATGCACATTTTTTCCAAACACTTAATATTATTTGAAATGTTTCTGCAAACATCATTACATAAAGGATTTTTAATTTTATACAAATGCTGGCAATTGGTCATCATATATGGCTGTCATTACTAAAAATAGAGACACCTTTAAGTGACTTCTCAAAATCTGCTCAGCAGAATTTAATCAATATTTACAGAAATTATCCTGACATAAAGACCATTCAGTTTTGTATAAATGATAATGCTTTGCCTTCAGATATGTCCACCCTTACTAAAATAGAAAAACCTTGAAATGAATTCTTTTCAAAAAGCTACTAAACAGAATTTGACAGAAATCATCCTGGCATAGTAAACTTTCAGATTTGTAAATATGCTGACCTGCCACCAGTTATCAGTGCTGTTAATAAAACTAGAAAGTTCTTTACAACTTCTTTTTAAAAAATTGCTGAAGATAATCTGAACAAATTAGAATGCTAAGGAAGAAAAGCAAATTAAAAGTACTGGAAATCAAAATTTTTTTAATGGGATCAATGTTTCTGTTTTAATGGGAGGGGGAAAATGGTATTTTTAATGGTACATGTACTTAAATTCATGGATTGGAGTTGGTGATCCAGTTGTTTTTACAAAAGGATTATTATTTGTGTCATAGCAACCATAAAAAATTAGTACTCTATGAAAACTGGCAAGTTCATTATATATGGATTTTTAATTTGGAATTACAGATCGTTCTAGATCCAGATACGCTGTGAAGACCTCTCAGGGTAGTATTCAGAAATCAGCCACACAACAGAAATCTCCGAATGATGACCTTTTGAAAAGTTTCCAGAAATCCTTTTCTGAGCTCACAAAGTCTCCAAGGTCTGATGGAGGTGGGAAGAAACCGGACTTACGGGCTCGTTATTGGAAATTTTTATTTGATAATCTTCAGAGAGCCGTTGATGCTATATATGAGACATGTGAACAAGATGAGAGTGTGGTAGAATGCAAGGTATGCTTAGTTGTTTCTCCTGCATTCAGTGGCAACAATTAGCTAGGGTAAACTGTCCATGAGTTGGACAGAAATTAACCTACTTTCCTCATTTAAATTTAGCTCTAACACATATTATCAAAATTTAAAATGAAGCAGACTTGCACACATTTTCATTTTCTTTAGTCTGTCAGTGTCAAATGTTGAAGTTGTAGCTCAAAGACAGTATACAGTGCCATCTAGTAATCAGAAGGCTGGAATTTTTTTATTTTAAATGCAGCATCTTTTGCAGAAATGTAATTAAAAGAGTTTTCAGAATATTTATTATATTATTTTTAGCTCTGATAGTCATAGACCAGGAGAGCATACAGAATAGTCTGTTGTCCATCGTCCATATGTCCATTAGCACAAGTTTGTTATAATAGCTCCTGAACTACTCTGAAGATTGCCATGAAATTTTACATACATGTGCATCCCATGGTCTAGTTCATTGGTTCTGCAGATCCCTGGGGGTGGGGGTCGCTGGATTTATCCAGGGGTTCTGTGAATAGACTTAATAATGTCTTGCATATGTACTACTATGTTTCAGAATATATATATTTGTTTATGTGATGAATAAAATGGGAATTCATTTACAAAGGTTACTGAGTTTCTATTATTTTTTTGTCATTATGTATTTTTTGCAATTAATGGAGTCAAAAAACACAGCTGTTAGCATGTGCAGTCCACAAAATTTTTTGAAGTTATGAAGGGGATACTCACACTCAAAAAGGTTGGAAACCAAAGATCTAATTGGTCCTAAACGAAAATGGTGCTGCTTAGACATCCAAGAAGACTTTTTATGATGTCTAATTGGTCCTAAATGAAAATGTGTTGCTTGCACCTCCAATATGGCTGCCTTAGTGACCATGATGAAAATGTTTGTATTGCCTCCTGAATGGAAGGTTATATCAGCCATGTGGTTTTTACTAAATGACTTCTTATGTTGTCCTGATGGTACAAATGAAAATGGTGCTGCTCAGACGTCCGGTATGGATGTCATGGTGTCCATCTTGAAAATCTTATCACTATTTCACCAGAATCAGCACATAAACATTTCTTTTGCTGATCTGACTTCTAATATGGCCACAACAGTGGCCATCTTGAAATTCATTTTTTTATCACTATTTTTCCTAGTTGACTGGTCACATTGGTTGTACTTTCAGCAAAAGACTTCTTATAAAACGTTGTCGATCCTAAATGGAAATGGTGCCAATCAGATATCCAATATGGCCACTATGGCAGTCATCTTGAAAATCTAGGTATTATTACTTCACCAAAACATAAAGTCGTATGAGCATGGTGTTTCCACCAGAAGACTTTACATGATGTCTTGTTGATCCTAAATGAAAATGTTCCCAATATAGCCTCCAGTCTGTTCATCAAAGCAGCTAATTAGAAAATCTTGTTATCACTTAAGAATATCAGATATGGTTTCAGCACTCAGCAGTAAAATGAAAGAAATGGTCCTGTCGTGATATCCTGGGGGAAAATTTAGCTAGTAGAACGTCAGTCCCTTAAAATGACTTTTTTCTTTTGGAAAGTAATAGCTATAAATATTTTAGTATATTACATGTTTATTCTCATCTGTATGGGTTTATTTAACACAAGATCCATGAAAGTGGTGCCCTGAGGACATCTCAGACAACCAGTATTGTTTCTGTGATGGCCATCTTGAAAATCTCATTACCATTCATCCTGAACAGATGCTCATATCGATATTAGGTTTTCACCAATGGACTTATTATGATGTCTAGTTGGTCCTAAATGAAATGGTAAATGGAGAACCAGTATGGTCATCAAGGTGGCAAGCTTGAAAATCTTTTTATTGTTACATCCCTGAATGGATGTTTGTATTAATGTAGGATTTTTGTTAAAAGACATGTTATAATGTCTAATTGGTCCTAAATGACAATGGTGCCCACAGACATTCAGTATGGATGCTGATGTAGCCAACTAGAAAATTATAGTCATATTGATATTGGATTTTGATTGAATGACTGCAGGAAGTCTAGTTGATCCTAAATGAAAATGGTGCTGATCTGTTTTTACATCTTTATGGCAGCAATGTTGAAAATCATGTTAATAGCTTCTCCTGAATCGATGGTCATATCAGCATGGGATTTTCACTAAAAGGTTTCTTATGATGTGTAGTTGGTCCTAAATGTAAATAGTGCCAATCGGATTTCCAATATGGCCACCATGGTAACAATCTTAAAGATCTCTTTATCACATTTTCTCCTTAACAGATGATCCTATAGACATTGAGTTTGCACTTTCAGACTTATTGCATAACCCAGTGTAAATAATGGATCATCTGTTTTAAAAGAAGCATCAGAGATAATGTGATAGATAACACATTTCCCCTAAACATCTGTGTAGAAATTCATGTGACTTTCTGTTGTGTTGCCTCAGTGAGAGAAGTGGCATCGTTGGCTCCTTCTAATAGGAATGGGTTGAAAGATTAAATGGGCACAAATTTAAATTTCAGTGACATCAAAAATATATTCTGATCAAACTTCAAAATATGCCGTGTTTGCATGAAAATACAGCATATATGTGTATTTACTGTAAAGGTTTGCATTATGACCCATGGTTCACCATTGGGGTGGGTGCTGTGGCGACTATAGGGATTTATGATGGTGAGATTGCAATTCTGGTTCTTATTATCATTCTAATTATTATTATTATTAATAATTATTATTACCATGTTGATACCATTGTAGGAAGTGATTATGATGCTGCAGCAGAGCACCCGTGATTTTGAATCGCTGATAGATCGACTCAACGTCCAGAAGGCTTTTGAAGTGGCAACAAAAGAGGGTGATAGGTGAGTTACTTGTACAGTCAGTAATGCTGTAAATCTCATGGAGATACTTTAATACTTGCAGGTTAGAGAGACAGCACTTTTACTCGTGTTAATAGTACTTTTAGTTGAACAGTATCACTAGGTCTTTCTGGTGACAAAAAGCTTGTGATGCAAATATGCTGAATTTATCAGTGAGCAACAGTATGCCTCTTCGTAGATTGCTACAGTACTCTCTCATTATAATGCTTGGTAGATAGCTACAGTAGTCATCATTATGTTTGGTAGATAGCTACAGTACTCCCTCATTATAATGTTTGGTAGATAACTACGGTACTCGTTATAATGCTTTCCATTTAGCCATTGAGTATACTGCCTTATTATGAGTTCACCTTATAACGAAGTATCTGATAAAAATGTTAACTACCACTTAATGAAATGGAATCCATGACCATACTCATCTTAAGCAAGGAATATAATGAAAGACTATCATGAGGGAATACTGTAGCTACCTTTCAGTTTTGAAAAACAGTTTTTTTGTCTGTTCAGGTACCAGCCCCCTGGCAGACGTGGGCCCATCCTATCACACATATCACCTGCATGCAATTAACATTCACTTTTAATGAGGAAGAGAACTCAGTTGTTGGAATTGAACAGTTTTGGGGTTTGTACTGTTAAACACCATTTTCATGGGTTTCAGATTTTAAAGTTTGGTTAAAAAAAACACATATTCCTAGGTACCTAATTTCATGGATCGATCACTTACCCAAAAAACCATAAATAAAAGCAATGATGCATTTGTCTCTTAAAAGGTCATACCAATATTCATTCCATACATTTGTAAAATTTCATCTATACTGCAGAAATTATGTTGATTAATTAGGGTATTCATTGCTAGCATCTGGCATAAATGTGGAGATCTTGAAGAAAATGCAGACTTCTTTTTTCCACACATGTCTGAGTTAACACATTTAATACCACTATTGTAATCTTAAATAATTAGGTTCTCGGGTTTCTTTAAAGACCACGGTCAAAACATAAAGTTTGGCATTTGAACAAAGTCAGTCCCTATAAACATTTATTTTTAAAACAATCTTCCCAAGTAGTTGCGATGTGACATTTATAGACACTCGCTGGAGCAACGATGATTCCATGATTCAGTTTCTTGGCTGAATTTTGTTTGAAACCATCTGTAAATTCTGTACATGACTTGCTTTCCCTTAGTATAATTAGCAGCCCCAGTCTGTCATTGACAAGACAATAGACCTGAAAGTCTGATCAAAATAGATACCTAGTGTAGAATTTTCTTTGCAGCATCACTGTTTGCCATCTGATTGCAGTATTCTAAAATCTAATGAATATCTTTATAATGAGCATGTTTTCTATTTTTATTAAATGCTATAATAATGGGATTATTACTTTATAATCATCAATAGTAAGGGATTTCTCACCTTACTGGAAATAAACAATAAGTATGCCTTGGCTTTGTGATGCTTCTCCTCTTTGTTATAAAATGCATGTTGTTCTGACATCGTGAATATTCCCAAAATTTCAAATCCAATCAGAGCAGATGTAAAGAATTAAATCTGGGAACTTGTGAATATTATAGAACTTAGAAGTTACATAACTTTTTTCTACTAGAGATATTTTGAAAGCTCTTAATCCCTGTATGATGAAATCAGTTGTTTATAGGTATTTCAGTATCTGAAAAATGACTGGGGTAGCTAGTATAATCAAAAGGCAGTAGCAGTCTTTTTCAAAGTACGTTGTGGAGTAAGGCTAATATTTCACCTAAAGGAAAATGGGATTATTCCAGTGTTTGTACCAGCTGCACATACGGATAACTTGCAACTGCTAGATTTAACTGTTAACTTTTACAACTTGGAACTCAAATCACGATTTTTTTAGTGGTATTCAACACAGGTGACTGATCAGTTAAATGAACTGGAAGTCATTGGAGATGTACATTTAGCTGCGTTTCAGTTGACCTGAAAACATCTGCCCTTAAGCCAATTCATGCAAAGTAGTTTATCGGCTCACATGACAAAGTAACATTTCAGAGAGACCCGATTAAAATGAATTGGGACTAATCAATTGATTGCTTATTTAACAGTTTGTTGATACATGCAAAATATATAAATATAGAAGGACACAGGGAGTAAATCTGTATTTATTGCTATACATCTGGTAGAGTCGTTACAGTCTCACACAAGTTTTAATGTTCATGAAATTTTGCATTCAAATTGTAATCAATCAATTTCAGTGTTCCTGTTGTTCATGTACTTACCTAATGTATATTGCACATTCTCAGCACTTCGGACTACAGTGGTTATTAAAACAAAGAAGCAGGTGATTCCTTTCCATTGCATATGAATGCCTAGGGGGAGATGTCAGTTTATTTGATATTTCATTTTGACTTTAAATTTGTAATTTAGTTCACCCACAAAAAGCACAAAAGTTGGAACCAACAGAATTTAAAGTGTTTGACAGTATTTAGAAAAGAAGACAGTTTTGTTGAGAGCATGACCAGGGAAGAAGCAGTTGTAAAACTTCATGATACAGTATGATAGTTTTAGGTCTTAAAACCCATTATATACACCAAGCACATGCAAAATAAATGCATCAGTTGTTAAAGTCATGGAATTCAATCATGAGAATATCTTGAGATTACAAAGAATATTTGAGAAGGTGCATTACATTTGAGTGCAGAGTCATTAAAAATAAATTCACTTGTCAGTATAAACAATCACCATCTGCACTACCTCATATGTGCCTCAGCTAGTGATTAGGCTAAAAGAGAACGTCTGTCACCAATTATGTAGATCTTGAAATGGTATGGGTAATTTTATAAGTAAAATAAAAACATAATGCAAAATGAATATAGAATGAACAGAATGAATACAAAGGAAATGCAAAATAAATGCAAAAATATGGTGAATGCATTTTAAAGAAAACAGTGCAAATGAAAAACTCAGAATGGAGAATAATTAATGATTGAAAACACCAAAATTATGAATTTCATGAAGGGATGTGTAAATCACTTCTTTTCAGGGTGTCACTATATTTCCCTGGCAGAATGCTGTTGTCATGATAATCCAGGATCAGATTCTTTACACTGACAATATTTTTACTGTTGATGCAGACATACAGAGAAATTACAGTCATGGATGTGATGCCATCATACCATTGGTTTATCTGTAGAATTTTGATTTTAATGAAATGAAAAAAAAGCATTAACATTTTGATGTTTATTCCGTTGCATCTGTATTGTTGCATATATTGCAGTTGTATTTTTATTTATTGTATATTCAGTGCTGTCTATATGTATGCACTATACTTTAGTAACTGCTTTCCATTTTTATTCCAAAATGAAGAAAAACAAAAGGATGTAATGAATAGAAGTGATAAACACAAAGCCAGACTATGTTTATGAGACCATAAACAGAAAATAATGCAAAGATAGTTTGTTCAAAGTGTTTTTTTTTTTGTATAATCATATGGTGGGATAACTGTCATAGTTGGACTGCAGAATCTGCACTGCACTTGCACGTTCATGTTCTTCTACCCACTGTTTGACCCTTAGGCAAAGTCAGCGTTAATCACATTTCAAAGTGAAAACATATATCTGTTTCAGGCAGAGGAGCAGGTGAGACATATATTTCCTTAAATTTTCTTGTGTAATGTAACAGGAGTAAATAATTTCTTATGACAAGTGTGCTGTAGTTCTCCCTCTTTATAATTCTTTTAATGGGAATTTTAAAAATGATCTACATAATAAATGAGGGAACACCTTATACTGAGGGCTGTTCCAACAAGACTGTCATAATAGTCCATAAAAACCCCAGAAAAGGGAAATTTAATAATATGAGAGTTCTCATTAGACAATAATGAAACTTTTTACATGAATAAATTAAGTAGTAATAATTAAACAAAAAAAGTAACCACTTTAAGGGAATCCATGGTCATTCCCATGTTATAAGAAGGCAGATGGTACAGTCTACTGAGGAACTTTTTGGTGAGGGTTTAATGCATCTGATAATTAACTGCTTATGAACAAATTTTGTTATTTAAAGGCATTATTGAGTATTTATTACATTTGATGCTTTTTGGCATTTCATGTTTTATTCTTTTCTTTCATTAGGCCAAGTTCCATTGCCTGGGAGGTGAGGAAGATGTCCCCAGGCAAAACCCCAGGGATGGGTCCAGCACACACCTCTCCCAGTCCAGCACAGAGAGTATTGAATTTCAGCCACTCTGATCAGGGGCATCCCAACACACCAGCAGGGTAAGCAGTAGTGAAAAGGATAGCCATTTTGAAACCGTGTTCTTCATAAGAGACTTTGCTAATCTCAAGTATTCACAGTACGTTCAGGCTAAAAAGAAACACATGGAGTCAAATATCTGTTTAGCTGACCATTGCAAGGTTAGAAGAGAGGCATTTTTAGAATGGCATTCACTTAACAGAGGTTCATATAGACCAAATATTTAATTTGGATTTGAGGGACTGAGAAAAGTGTGTTTCACTATATTGAAACTTTGTATATGCCAGTGTTCAGTGTTAAGATGCCTTGGTTTTGATTTTTCAGCCCCAAGTCTGGGTCTGGTGGCAACAGCTGGGCAGACAGGGTTAAGGGTATAGTGACCTGCAAACCTCCTCCAACTGAAGAGCCTTCAAGAAAGACAAGTCAGAGTGAACCTCATGCTGTGTCATCAACCCCTCCAGCAATCTCCCCTGTCTCCACACTGACTGAATCTGAAGAAATCAAGGATACCGATGGTAAACAGACATGAACATTTTCTTGGATATGCATACTCCATCTTAAATTGTATGCACATCAGTGATGTAAATAAGGGCAAAATGGCATACCAAAAATACAAGATTTGGCAGGGCTAATCCAGCTGGAGTTCACTGCTTTTTTTGGCCAGGTTACAAAGGAATTCTGGCTTGCAGATTGGTGATGTTCAATTAGAAGTCCATCAGTACATCCATTGATCTGGTGCTACCACTGAGGTTAGGGTTTGCATTTAGGTCATTTTCTCAGGTACTTTTGCTTGTAAAGTCACATGATTTGGTATGTAAATGTTTCATGAGGAGCACTAGAGCCATTGGTAAATATTAGGTCACTATGACTTATTTTTCTTGGTTTGCAATGCAGCCTTACTGCCATTGGCAGTTTTCTTTTCCCATTTTCCCATGCTATATTAAGGTGGTAATTGTAGCAAGCCGCTGACCTGTTTTAAATACCAGCTAGATCAAATTATTAAAGATTTGTCTTGCCTGTGAATGTGGGATATAGATATCACATTTCTGTCAGTGTCATCCTGGTTAAGATTTTGCCTTAATGTTTCTTGTTTTCTGATATACCATGGTGTCCTGTTTGACATACAACAGTAGTACAGATGGTGCCAGTATCAAGAGTCGTAATATTTTTAATATTTTTATAAGCCCTGTATCTGTTACATCAGTTGCCATATTCACCTGAAGCATTGTTTATACTATGACTCTATACCTTTAGTTTGTACCCCAGTATACTAGGATTTCCAGTCACACCTGCTTCTTATGCAGAAAGCTACATCATTATAATGATGTTGGCATGTAATTCATCTTTTGCCATTGTAAACCCTTGATTTTAATCAACAGCATAGTTGGAATAATTATTTAAGATTATGAATTTTCCATTAAATTAGGTTATTTAACAATGAACATAGTCATAACTTAAGAATATGGTGTTAATATGTTTCAACAAAATCTGTTCGATAAATAATATGATACAAGTTTGACAAATAGTTGCAGTTTATAGTTTAATTATTGAGGTTGACTAATTTTTTCAATATTCCAATTTCTGAGGTGGAAAAAAATTAGTGAATACTTAACAAAATAAAGTGGTTTTTGTTTCACAAAGACATACAACAAAGACATGTTCATGTGTGTTGCATGGTTTACTTCTGTGTGATACCTGCATGAAGCGCAGGACTTACTATAATAATTTCATTCAATAGCACCAAACAGCATGTATATTTTAGCAATGAAATGATCATACATTGTTTGCTATGAAACAGGGCTAAAAAATTAAGTTGGCTACTTGTTTTGCTGGGCTAATAATTTGGTACTTGTCCTGCATCAGTTTTACTCATCCTGCACACACATGATACTGGGTCTGCTTCAAATGCCATTCGTCCATTGGAAGAACATCCTGAAACAATGACTTTCCCTTCCACAACTGCCATGCATAAATATGAGGCGGCAAATGGAGTCATTAGAGCCATGATACAAATGTTTGCAGGATCATGAGAGGAAAATTTCAGCCTGAGAGTTCAAAGTCAGTCTCATGATTGCTGCAACCAACAGTGCACAAATTACACTATTTATGTGTTCCACTCAACAGTTGCACAAGTTACACTATTTATGTACCCCAGCCAACAGTTGCACAAATTACACCATTTATGTGCTCAAGTCAATAGTTGCACAGATTACACCATTTATATGTTCCAGTCAACAGTTGCACAAATTACACTAATTTTGAGCATTGTTCCTTTTTCATGAATCAGTAAATATGAAAATATTTAACAAAACTATACAACAAATTGTTAAACAGAAAACAACACTATTGTTAAACTTTACTTAGTTCCAGTTCTTGCTTGAAAATGTGCTTTTTATTCTTCCTAAGTTACACTATCCAATCATAATATGCTAGCGGTGCATATACTCCCACCCCCTTACAAATGCAGCCTTCTTAATCATGATATAAATTTGCAACCTACAAAAATGAAGTGTTTTACAGTATCATGACAAGGTGCTGTGTCTTGTATATAGCCACTTCCCTTGTTTCAAGGTCCTGGACATTATAAGTGTAAATGTAAAATTTGGTGGCATGTATCCTTGTCCTGACTAGAACTATTGGACCATGTGAGATATTTTAATGAAATTTGAGCCAGTTGTATGGCATGTATATACAATATGTCACCTTCTTTACAAAATATGCTCCTTGCCTTAAGATGAAGGCCATATCAAGGGAAAATATAAATCAGTGAACTCGATCTATGTATGGATGAAATTTGTGAAGCCATGAAGATATTTGAATCAAACTTTATCCTACTATATATTATTGTTGAGTATATTCATGGTAATTCCTCTTGCATCAAGAGTAAGGTCACAACAGGGGATAATCTAGGTCATTGGTCAGTTTTCTTACTCAGGCTGTCACTTTTGAACCCCTGCAGATACTTTGAAGTCCCATTATTCGCTTTTACCCAGGTCATCACCGTGTCATACAGTATTTAAGTCCCTAACTCAGAAGTCCCATTATTAGGGAAAAGGTAACAAGACTGGTATATCTTGTACTGTTTGCAGTACCCATCTTTATTCCAAGCAGTAAGATCATTTCTCAGATTTTCTTTGGCATTTAACTTAATTCACAGCATCAACTTCTTAGTAAGCTAGTAAGGATATTTGCCTGATTTCTTCTGCATATGCTGTTGTTCTGCTATCTCTCTAATTACAGGTACAAGCATAATTGGCTAGGATAAATAAAGGCATGTGAAAAATTCAAGACGGCCAAAGATAATCACTTCACCAGTTTAAGCTGTATAAGTTGTCATTTGAACTGAACTCCTGATGTTTGCTTTCACAGGTTGGAATGGAGATGTTAACCATCATGGCCAAGCAGTTTAATTGGATTGGAGACTCCATCAATATTGCCACCAAAACAACTTACATTGCAGACTTCTTCATGACAGAGTCACTCATGGAAAGATCAACAGTTAAGAAATAGAATAGACAGACTGCACCATCATGAGTCTCCCACAAAGTAACTGCCTGCTGTTGATCACAATGGCACATCTAGAGGATATCAGCACTGTACAGACCACTGGGTCAGTACTGGCATGATATAATGGCCAGCATGGAGCATACCTGGACAACCCATCAACATGTATAACAATAGCATAAGCAGTTGGTGATTATTCCCTCAATAGCCAATACTTGACTTTACTTACTCCTAATAACATCCACTTCAGCTTCAGCAGTCAGCACTAGCATTTGGCATAATGGTCTGCCTTTCCAGTATATCAAGATCCAGACTTGCGATCCAGACAGCATCTGGCATCTAGTAATGCCAGTTCAAGCATTGGTTCTGTGACAGGGTCATGGTTTAAACAGCATCAGATTTGTTTTTCTGAAGAAACACTGAGATAGGAATGACCCCTCTCCAAAGCAAGAACCCAGGTTACAAGAGCTGCCAATGACAAAACTTTTGGAAGCAGTGACCGGTTTCTACCCAGCTTATCTTCTCAACAGTCTTCCTGCAGAAAATATGGCCCTTTTCTGACATCCAAAAGGGAGGAAGACTTAAACACTTTGCCAGAGAATGGAGATTCTCTGCCCAGTGACCCTTGAGTTTTCAAAATGCTTTTGAGGGCATCCAGATCAGATTAAATGACCCTCCTCTGTTGTCAAAGTCTCTGTTTGCTACAAAGATCCAGCAGGAAATCTCTTTATGAAAAGGGTGGTAGATATTGTTCACAACACAAATTCAACAGTGATTTTACTCGAGATTTATCCTGGTTGCCAAGGACAGCGGCAAGCTCCACCTGTCCTTTAATATCTTGATCTCTGAACCAGTACATTCAGGCGTCCAAGTTAAGAATGGAGATGTTGAGATTGGTTCTTTACACGATTCAGGAGGGAGATTTACAGTTAGTCTAGAACTCCAAGATGCTTGCCTAAATATTCCCGTTCACAGGTCTTCGTGAACTTTTCTGAGGTTTATGTACAGAGACACTATGAAACATCACATAAGAACCATCTCTGCATTCATAAAATCAACTAACTATATTCTACAATAGACCTCATGTGAACCTTGTTACGATACAGTGGAATACCAAGCTTCCAGCCTCTGTCTTGCCAGTTCCAGATATGAAATCCTGGACATTCATTGTCCTACCCTGTACAATGATCTGAACACATTTGCCTTTTCATCACTTACTCTGTTTCCCAGTATGATCCAGAAAGTGTGGGAATCCAAGTGCCAACTAATCCTGATTGATTCCCTCTAGTGGCAGAAATGGATTAATGACCTCCTGAGTCAAATGTCAGAGATTCTCGGGAAAATCCTGCCCTCTCTTTGACTGCTGAAACAACCACACATGCAGGTTTTCCATCAGAACCCAGGAATGTTGAAAATTGCATGACTGGCTTATATCAAACAAGCTCTTTGAAAGGGTCAGTTTTCAATCAAGAGGTAACAGGTCCCACTACTTTGAAAGTATATAAAAAGAGATGGATTGTCTTTTCTGATTGATGCAGGTAGAGACACAGCTCTCCATTGAAAGTTTTTGTACTACAGTTAGCTAATTTCTTCCTGTGGCTCTTCAAGGAGAGATCAGCTCTGATCACAATCAGGAGCTAGTATTCCACAAACTGAAACACTTTTCACCATCAAGAAAATGGGCAAATAGGCTAGTACAGAGACCTCTCTGACTTTCTTGTCAATTTTTACTTGTCTTGATCCTAGGCTTTGACCCTTTATCTAGTTGGAACCCGCCATGTGTTCTGACATGTTGAACAAGACTCTTTAAAAATACTCATTAGAGCCTTTCTATCTTGCCTTTCATACAGATCTGCTTCCTTGTTAATCTAGCCACAGTAGGCAGAATTAGTGATATTCATGCCTTACCAGTAAACCCAAACTATCAGCATCTTTTCTACCACAATGATTTGTTGGGTTTTTTTTGCATGATGGCCTAATTTTTCATTGCTAACAGTCATGGGAAATTAGTCTTTTGTCTTGAAATGACTATTCTTTGGACTCTTTGTCCCAAAGGTATATGCAGGTTCTTGTTTGGACACTGAAGTGGTACCTGAAGCAGACAGTGTTCAAGAGAGAGATGATATTTCTGTCCATCCTTAGTCATCCAGGATCTTTTGGATTTTCTGGTCAGCCTACAAGCAAATAACTCATAATAAGATGAATTTTCGTATGTATGTATATACACCACTCCCTCGATAACTCACACCCTGATAACTCACGAACCCGCTTATAATGCGGGGTTAGGCGTGGATCCCATTTTTTTAAACCAGAAAATACCCAAAAAATTGATCCCTATTTATTTGAACTTGAAGAAGATCGCGATCAAAATTAGTAGCGGAAACTTTGATATATTGCTCGTTTTATCATCGAAAACGGTAGATAGGACCTGAAATTTTAATCAACATTATGAAATATCAAATTAAAAAATAAGTCATACAATTTTTTACATTTTCTTTCCAAATGGTCATACACCACAACGATATGTAAGGAAATTTCGATCAATGAAAGTGTTACTTACGCCGAGTGGAGGCAGCACTTCAATAAATACGTACAAATTAAATAATTTGTTTATCAGTTGAAATTTATGTCCTAGTTCAATCTTTTAGTTCCTTCAAAGTGTAATCATCATAAATGCAATGTGTCCTCTTGTAATTAAACGTAAAACATGCCAATCTACTGTAACAGCTTTGTCCGCGAGCGTTTCTCTGAGAGCCTGATTAGGTGCCAACCGTCTTTTGATAACTGACTTGCGGAAGTATTTGTTGTATTGTTGCACTGAATTAAAAGCTGGCCTCCTTTGTATTATCACGTTAATTATGTCTTTTGAATCAAATAAAGGAGCTGGAATAAAAGAAAAGTTAAAAGGCACGAAAATCCTACAAACTCAGAATCTAGCAGCCCCGGTCGTATGTCGGGTGAACTCGCTTCATTTGATCAATCACTGTTATAAATGTTATTGTGTATGTAACATAAACTACCTTAAATTAACCCACTCATTGGTAACTGTTATCAAAGATAGCAAGGCAAGCAAGCGAAATGAATACTTTGTAAAATAAAGAGCTTGGTTTCACAGATACGGACCATTGTGGGCAAGCGAGTTTCAGAGAATTCTTGAACTGGCACTTAGAGATATCCTCAAGGATGATAAAAAGTTTCATTATCACTTCCAATGAAATCATGACATCAATAGTGTAATAACTGAGCAATACAAAAATTGAGATTCAACGTAGACGATTGTCTCACGAAATAAATTTTGATTGTTTTTGAAAAAAAGGAATCTTGTTTGGTGGTGTATCAACAGTTAGTCTAGTTGCCCGCTCTTTTGACTCCCGATTTTGCAGGATACTATTAAATACCACTCCGGGAACCAGACTCATCAAGAAAACAAAAAGAAGTGACATAATACACAGATGTTTTCGCGTACACGTGATGGTTGTTGAAACCAGTTGTACACGATCTTTCACATGCTGGACATTTTGAAAATAAATGTTATTTAAACAGAATAACGAACAACTTCATTAGAAGTGCATTACTAAAATTTATTATCGACGCAATTGTAAAATGAGCATTCAGTCATTAAACGGCCCAGTTCCTTAACCCGACCCCCCCCCCCAATGTTTTCTCGATGTCTAAGCGAATTTTTTGAACTTTTGGAGGTCCCTCGGTAACTCGTGCCCTCGCTTATAGTGCAGTCTATGTTTGTGGACCCTGTTGTGCGCGAGTTATCGAGGGAGATATATATATATATATATATATATATATATATATATATACATACATACATACATAAATAAAAATCAGCTTACAAGGTTATGAATGTTGCTTTGGTAACATCATTCAAGCTGTGTGATGGAGGTCAGAGACATTCTCCAGCTTTTACTCAGAAACCTTTCATTCCAAATGGCTTATTTGAACCTGATGAAGCCTATATCTGTAGCGCAACAGACAGCGTTCCCACGTTATTATGCAGCTTTATAATGACACAGGCTACTCTTCTTCCACTGTATTTTGAGGAGTGCATTTTTTTTCTTTAAACCATGTCCATTGATTGACTTTGTTCTAAGACCAGTCCATTTCTCTCGCAAGACCCAAGCCAGGGCCAAGGGGATGTAACTCTCTCAACCAATTAATAATTATTATTATTGAATTGTGATCAGGTATTAGGTAAACCATGCCCTTTTTTTTCTGAAAGAGAGTACTATGATACAATGGGCTGATGTATAATGTACTTACCATTTATGGTACTCTTGTGCACATATGATTGGCATTATTATTACATACATTTCTCACCCATGCAGCAGAGAAATCTGCTGGTTTTGCTAACCTTACTTTTTCCATCTCAGTTTGGTTATCTAAGACCTGTCATCTCAATCATGATGTCTGTGTGCTGGAAACTACTTTTAAAAAGAAACCCTTGATGTCTTCTGCTGTGCCTAATGGAGATGTTATAAAATCAAACAACAACAACAACAGATATATAACAAAAAGAAATTCACTCATAAAGCATCTTAAGGTCTCTCCAACTTTGATAACACCATACAAAACATTTTCAGTGTCACACACACATGCACACATGCTCGCATGCCGAGGTATTTGATACTCCTGACACACAGGCAATACACATCACTGACCACACAAAAAATCAAACTCTCAAACTTGCTACTGCAAAGCCAGCAAAAACAGAAATGTGTTATGTCGAACTGTTTTCTTCTAACTTTGTCAAACAGACAATCCGCCCCAGTTGAATCAAATATAATAATGTGATTGCAAATGTAAACTCCTGTACTTAACAACTGGAGTGGCTCATGCACCAGTCCACATGCTATTCCACAAAAACATTTCCATGTAGTGTATCATGAGAGCAACACTTGCCATGTTTCCAGGACAGAAAATATAAATTTCCAAGAAAGTCATAAATTTGAAATTTCCTGATGTCTCTACACACTTCGTTAGAACGGTACCCAATAGGCATATGGTACTGCACAGTATTGTACCATTGCCTACCATAGAATGTTTTCCAAATAAGAACTGATGAAAGTTAAAACTTAACCTTATAAAAGATATTATTTATTGTCAGTTTCATATGACATTAATTGATTAAATATGATAATACAGTAATAATATCAAATGATTTTATGTTTCTATTTTCTCATGTGTAGAACTTGTGTTAGGGTTGACAGATCACCCCATTGCCCGCATTAACATATTCGTCTTAATGCGCATTACATGTATTTGAAAAACAAAAGAACGTGGCTCAAGACAATCTTTGCACAATTCTTTCGACACATAACAATTAGAACTTTTTCCTTGATATTTTTCCTTTTCTAAGAGTAACATATATAGGTAGATACTATGTAGGTAATTGTTCAGATTTTCATAAATGAGTACAAAACCTGATGATCTTTATATAAAGTGAGAAGCAACAATGGTACTTGATGAATACTGTGTTTTGAATCTGCTAACTAAATTGCAAGGGTGCATGGTTATTTTAATTTAGTTGGAAAATATTGGTTGAGATTAATGATCTATGTCCGTGTTTGCACCAAGACAAGGAAATCCCAGTTATGGAGTTACATTCTTTGTCTCTCCATGAGGCTGTGCATCAAGGGAGTCAGAATAATATAACCCCTTGACTGGGATTTCCTTGTCTGGGTCCAAACCCCAGCATAGATTCTATATATCACATACACTCCATTTCATTCTCCATCTAAATATGAAAAACATTTTCACAGACATATTTAGTCTGCCTAGTTTGGAGATCATATGTAGACGAATGAAAAATTCTGTTGGAACTGGAAGGCTATTTGGTTTATGTTACTTCTATGCCATCGTTACTTTCCAGTTTTTAAAGGGTCTATTTGTCTGATTATTTAATCGCAGATGATAATCAAGAAGGATGGGAAACTGTTCAGAGAGGTGGTAAACCGAAGGCTAGAAATTCCCCATCTCAGCGATCCCTCGAGAATCTCTCAACAGCATCACAAGCTGGACATGATCATAAGCTTAAAAGATCTATCTCTGATTCAAATGCAACTGTGCAGAATAATCATGTGAAAAATTCAAAATCTAAAGACAGAAGATATCCTTTGAACAAAAAATCCTCATCCGTTGTGGAAATTCATGGTACAGTGACGTTATCAAACTCTCAGAGAAATCGAACTGGCAGCAAAGACAGTGAAAAAGAGAATATACCTTCCAAGGGTGAGGCTAATAATGGAACAAGCAGATATTCAGTTGAAACAGATGCTGATTCTGTGATAAATAAGCTACTTCCAGAAAATGAGAAGTCTATATATAGTGTGCCAAGAGTTCCAAATACCTCTAATACAAACACAATAGTCAATGCTTGGATGAAATCTAATGGAGACTCCATAGTGAATGATGGAAAGATTGGGGACATTCCAGATTCAAAAGAGAAAGCTTCTGAGCCAGAGGAGCAAGAGATTAATCTCTTGAATGATGTAGAGGAGAAGGAAGAAGATGAGAGTTTTGAAAAGCAGATAAATAATGTAAGTTTTTTTTTTGGAGGGGGTATTACCTTTGGTCTTGTTCAGGTCATATTTAGTACAACAAAGTTTAAATTGTGTACAATGTCAGTTTTTATTTGGACATCATGATGAAGCATATTACTTTGAAATCATTTTTATGAGCATAAATTTTTGTTGCTGCATGAAAAACTATTTTTGTTAGTGCTTGATTAAAGACTCTTGAGGGTACTGTTGCTTCCTCAGAAAGAATATTGCTCTTTGAGCCTTTAAATTTGTAAATTGTTTGCAGTTGTTTATCTTTACAATAATTTACTTGATTTTTAATCTGCACCATATAGCCATTATTGTACTGGTGTGTTTTCTTTATATACATAAATACATTCTTATTAAATTTGTGGCTAGTATCATCCACAAAATTCACAAAATTGGTTACCCACATAAATTTGTATGCCTTGAGAAGATGTACATAATGACTAAATCGTAGTTCATGCTAGTTCATGCTACTACAGTATCTCCATATATACAACTGCAAAAATATAGACCCTGATATGCAACCCCTTGATGCAATGACAGATCAGGGTCTGTGTTGTATATTATGCAACAGCAGATGTGATCCATGCAGTTTGCTGTTGGACTCAACTTAAAAGTGAGTATATATGTTAGCCACAATTCTCTGATGGTAAGCTGATTCCCAGCAAAAATTGGGCAAATTTTTTAAATTGAAAACTTTGTCCATTGATAAGATCACACACATTTCTGGTCACATTGACAAGTTTGTCCCCATGAAAGAAATACTCTATATATTTGGTGATATTATTGTCAGCCTCTTACATGATTTCACCGGTGCTTTTTACAGTGACACTGAGTTGATAATAGACCTTGCTATTGATGCAGAGTTGCCACGTCAGTTGTTCTTTTTTTTCCCCGATCACTGTTTGTATTTAAAAATAAATTTATACATGGTTTTGGTTACTCATCTTACCTTATTTATGTCTGCTGATCCAACATTGTTTGTGCGGGGGGGGGGGGATTGAGAAAAGAAGAAAAGAGATTTGGGCGAAACAAATTAACAAAGAAATGTAACTGTGATCAAAGTAAAATTCAGAATACGAATGATGCTTTTTTCTAGTTTATATTTCATTTAAATCTGTCCAGACCACAAAAAAAACTCTGCTGACCTACTTGCCCTCATTTTATTTTCTTCAGTGTAGTCAAAACCATAAATAATTTTTTAGTGGGCTTAAGGATTCTACAGATACTTTGTACTTCCTCCACATTGGTTCATGCCAATCATTGAGCTTTCAGCAAGTTGGTATGTACGACGTGTTTCGCGTAGCTGTTAGCCTCAGTAAGATCATTCTTATTGATTCAAAAGGCCATATTGATTCAAAAGGCCAGTAAATCTGAGATCAGTGTTGCTAAAGATGGAATTGTCATTTTTGGCTGCAGGCTATGGAAATAGAGGACAGTTTGACTAAACAGCTGGAGGCTGAGCAGGACAAAGCCCTACAGAGTGTAATCCAGGAGGAAGAGAGCTGGTTAAAGGAATTGGCCCGTGAGGAAAATGCGCAGATTGAGATTGAAATTGAGACAGAGACTGAGAGCGAACTGGGTGTCAGCGGGGTAAGTTACAGTAACTTCATTAAATGATTAATCTTGTGGATTTGTATGTTGCTTTGTGGCTTGGGCTAGTGGATATAAACCTTGTGAGGATTAGCTTATTGTCAGCTCTTTTATGCAGAGATGAAATAGACTCGTACCAATTTTCAGATTTGGGGATTTTTTTTTTTTTTATTTGAGTTCATGCTCAAGAAAGTTTGATAAAGTTTATACCCAGTGTCAGGGATGGTCCTGGCTTTCAAAAAGTTGTCGCCAAAAAAATCGCCAACCTCAATATTTTGTGTCGCCAATTTTCAAAAATTGTCGCCAGAACAAGTAGTGAATATTTTTCCAAATCTGTTAATATAAAATGCAATGAAAATTGAAAAAAATCGGATAGTTATTACTTTATTGACAACAAGCTATACAGCCATAATATTACAAAATAAATCATTACATGACTGTTTTGCACTACTTCCATGGTCTTTCCATCACGTATCACCGTTAGTGCATAAGTACGACTGTTGTCACCTGAAATAAATGCATTATCAAATGTAACATATCTACTTTCCTGATTTCTCTCTCTCTCTCTCTCTCTCTCTCTCTCTCTCTCTCTCTCTCTCTCTCTCTCTCTCTCTCTCTCTCTCTCTCTCTCTCTCTCTCTCTCATTTTTTTAATAGAAACATCAGGTATTAAAGCAAATCTATATTATGTATATTATTTTCCGAGTAATAGTTTTATAAGGAACTTTAATGACATTTTAATACTAACACCCTATGATCGTACTTTGCAAAGTAAGATAAGTGACGTATAATACCACTGTCGATTTCATGCATTTAGGAATTAAATGCCCCCCGCCCACCTTTTTTTAATGGCTAGCTTCACAAAGTACATCTCCGTCAACCAGGAGTTCAGAAATTTATTTTTGCCGCGCTTTACATGCTCTGCTTTTAGTGAATTGCTTCCTAAATCCCAAGAATGATCACTGAATGCTGTAGATTTTTTTCTTGATAAGCAAACTAGGATCTCCATTCCCACCAATGAAACTTACATGAGTCAACACCTGGCATTAATGTACCATATATATAAGCATTAATTACCATCATGAAATTAAAAGAAGGAATAAAGAAACATATTACAGGAGCATATGTGCCCCCAAAAAACTAATTCGGAATAAATATGTTGTTAAGTAAGCAGTGTTGTATGCATATATGAGTTAACAATAAGGAAATAAGGTGGGATATAAAATGTGGGAAATTGTTATCACATGTATGGTAGCTTGAGACCATATTTGAACTGTTAATATAAATTCACACCCATTTTTAGGCATTGCTAGTTATAATAAAAATCGGCATTGTTTATTTGTCAATCACATGCTAGTGCTTTTACTCACTGTAGGACAGGCGGTTTCTTTGAAGTATGTCGAAGAGGCTCGAGTCTTACCTTCATTTATTGTGCAGTTTCAGCACAGCTGATCAGACTATCAAATGGGGCACGTGTGTGTGCATGCGTGTGTGTGTGAATAACGCACTCCACAGGGAGAAACGGCGTGTCCTTTGAGAATTTAACGTGTACAGGACCCGAAAAATCAGTTAATATTTAGTGAAGACGATGCTTAAATATGCCGCAAAAAAATTCCCGATGGTAGGTCCCCATCTGCATGTTTTCGGATTCAATCTCCCAGCTTGGTTTGTGAAAAGATTTATTTTTTGCATGACACGCTAGAATAACTGTATGGTATTAAATAAATTTATTTAGCGGCTATTTGAGTTCTATGGAAATCTTTCTGTACATTTGAAACTTAAACACAGAAGGGGCATTTTTCGTTGGAACGTATTCGGAATTTTTGAAACTATTGGAATTGAAACGACTTTTAGGAAATAGGAATTCTTTCACTATGCTGTAAGTGAATTTAATTCTTTCACTCCTGTATTTTGAGAAATAAATTATTTTCAATTACGTAAAACTTGTTTGTTTTGCTATTTCTTGTTGCGTAGTTTAAGTCCCTGGAGTTGTAACACGGGATTTGATGGCAAAAGTAAAAGATGAATGAACAAAATTAACAGATATTACTTCCCCGCCTGGATTCATGTTCGATGAGACACTCCTTCAAAATATCACAGCCAGTTGTAAATGAATGGACGACTTGTGCCTTGATACATATATCACAAAACATCTGCATTAACTTTGTATCATATCTTAGCCACTGACGCTCAAGTTTCAAGCTGTCGAGAAATTTTCGGGAACTTTTGACCCGTTCATCATGATGTGGTGTTGCACTTGAAGCATTACTACCATCACTACATGTAGATGATGTTGGACTGGCAGGTATAACATCAGGTTCAGTGACTGTATTGTCTGATGAATTTGCATGAAATCCAAAATGCTGTTAATTTTGTTAATTTACTCTTAGGATGAGATGATGAACATGCAATGTCTAACTTACGTTTACCCATGATAAAGTTGCACTTTTGACAGTATATAATTCTGATTGAGATTTTTTCCATTTGCTTTGTATTTATACACAGCAATCGGTACTTCAAAGGTAATCGGGTTTTCAGCAATCGGTACTTCAAAGGTAATCGGGTTTCTCTGAAGTTTCAGCAAAACTATTTTATTGGTATATTTAAAATAAACAACAGAAGGATTAGCCATTGTTCAATTAATTGTAGTTGTTTCTGTTTGCGTCTTCAGAGGTCAGTCGATTGTAGGTATAGTCCGGTAGCATGATTGAATGTATCACAGCATATAGTACTCGGGCCAGATGTCAACATGAGTGGATTATGATGTAACAATGCACTGTAAAGATGGGTTTGTCAATACGAACAAAGGATTTGTTTATGTAACAGATAGATTCCAGTGCATTGTGTATCCAAATTTGTGGCTTCTTTTCGTGGTCCCTTCAAATTTCTCCACTCCAAATCCATGATTGTGTGTACAAATTAAAGAGCCAAAAAGGCTGTCGCCAAAAAAATCGCCAGATGATATATTTTGTCGCCAATAAGGGAAAAAAATTGCAATTTGTGACATTGGCGAAGCCCAGGACGATCCCTGCAGTATGCATCTTGACATCTTGACCTGGTAATCTTGTACATGGAAAATTTCCTTTAATACGGTTTTATTATAGTTATTGCTTTGGTAATTGAATTGGATACTGTTCCCACCCTAAAAGTACTAATTAAACAGTTGGAATCTTTACCTATTTTCATTAATTGACTTTGCAAATGATGACTTACAGATTTTGCTAGACATCAATTGATATTCAAGTTATTCAGAGGTGGACAGTCTTATCCCTACATCCCTACTCTATTTTATTTATTACATTCGTCGTAAGTTGGGCTTACAGTATCATCCATCCATCCAACAGTGCATTTGTCCATATGTAAACATTTTCTTACCTGGCCTGTAGCTTTGCATGTCTAGGAGAGATTTTATAAAACTTTATCCAGGTATGTCTGATGACTAAGTGGTGTGTCTTGCACCATATTCTAGTCCCCAGGTCAAGGTCATGGCAAGGATAGAAGCAAGTTAGTGGCCTGAATCCTATCAGAGTTGCAACTTTTTCAAATTTTGAGTATATTTAATGAAACCTCTTTCAAGATATATATTACACCTAGATGGTGTGTTGCTCACTGCAGCCTTAGAGTCAAGGTCATGTCTGTGGAAAATTAAAATTAGTGACTTGCATCCTTGTTCAGGTACAAGTTGTTTTTTTACCACCAAGGATATATTTAGCTACATGTTATGACTAAAGGGAGTGTTGCATACCACAGCCATGCTTCTTGCCCCAGGGTCAGTGTCACACGGGGAGAAAAAAGGTACATCAGGGACTTACACCATGAACTTTGAATTGAGATCTTGATTTCATCAGTCACAGCTGACATTACATTTTAAAGGTCATTTATGATTGACTGATATTGGAGACTCAACCTTAAAGTCAAGGGTAGAGTTGTATGATCTCCATCCCCAGTCTTCTCTGATGTTGAGAATACTGAAAATGAATATCTTGAGACATTATTTGGACCACAAAATCATCAGCATTTCTTTGCCAAATACAGGTAGACTTCAGTAAGGTAACTCTCTGTGGCCTCCAGCATCTCCAGTTTGATGAAATAAGTCATTCAATATTCAGTCTATCCAGTTGTTTTAAGCTCCAGCCACATTCCAAGAAGACCGAATATTCTTAATGCAGTCTGTCCATATGTAATGTCTGTTGGCAAGTTTCTCCCCACTTCTGAATGACTGTTCTCTGAAAGCAAATGTGGTGTACAACTTTGAATTAATATTAAAATAACATCAGTTACTGACCTTGTTCAGCTTCAGAGACCTAATGACCACCCTTTTCAATACAAACTTTATTAATGCACAGCAACTTTAAGAACAACTTATTAGACTGAAATAAAAGTTATTTTGAACTTACAGAAGAAAAATTCATTCAGTTGCATCAGAATTTCACCTTGTTTTGACTCGTGCTTGACTTTATTTTGATTTTGCAGAATAGTTTTTTTCATATCAAACACATTAATTGATCATATGTAACATTGGAATTAACTTATGTTTAATAACAAAGCCCTCCCTCCTGGAAAAGAATGTTTTATGGCAAAGCAAGACAAGTGGGTTATTTAGTGCCAAGCAAGTTGGAATATAGTAGTGGCTTGGCCTGGTACATACCATTGTAGCCAACCAACACTGATTTGATAGGATTTGAACCTAAAAGACAGCAAAATTTGTGTTTCTTGTCTATATACAATACATACTGTAATAATAGTATCTATGGGAATTAACTCTAAGCCAAGTCTTATCTTGTGTTACCTATGCTTTTCAGAATACAGTGGGAAGTCTCGATGCCTCACAACAGGTTCTAGATTGGGATGCCATGATTGCTGCATATGATGGTATGTGGGACTTGTGTTTTTAATTACTTGCATTTGAGCTGAAATTTACTGAAACAGTTTAATAATATTTTTTGACATTGGGTGCTTTGAGTGAGGGACTTGATTCCGTAAGTTTCATGACTTTTGTGTCTTGTAAACAGATGTTTGGGATTTTCTTAATAATATTTCATGGCATTGTGTCATACATTAAACATATTAGACCAAAACCTGCGGCTTTGAGTCATTTTTGGTTTTCTGATTGTATCTAAAAATGAGATGTGATCAGATGTCCTATTATACAGTAGCAAATTCTTATATGTTACGACAAAACATGAATAGCTTTTCAGTTTTTAAAGTATGTAGTTTGTGATAATTAGGATTTCATTTTATGTGTATTTGTTACTTTGTTGGTTTTTTATTTTTACCCTGCATTGCTTTAGGCTGTTTAAAAACCATGCACTAGCCAGATGTTCTGATACTACCAGTATTCATTTTTATTGGATTCATTTTATTATGAAACTGACATGGGACCAAATATTTCTTCTGGTGTTTGGGCCACAGAGGTTTGCAGAGTTAAAATTAATTAAAATGAAAGATTAACAAATTTGGTACCTGAACCATGATTTGTTTTCAGAGCAGTTTTATTTAGAGTGGTATCGGTGTCAGTAGGCTTCAGTGTTTTTATGATGTGAAGGAAGTTATGATGCTAATAAATGTTACCACTATGTGGTTAAGGATGGTTGTAAAATTTTGGAGCATTTAACTTTTCTGATATTTTATATTTTTATGTAGCTTAGGGTCAAGAAATTCATAAGCACTTAAAAATAAACAGATTAGTGTGTATTTTCTTGCTTTTTTCATTGTTACACACCAGTCTCTAAGTAAGGGTCATTACATTGTGATGTATTCATAAAAGTACTCCGTTACTGATTGCTGATAAATAATACCTGAATGGATATTTATAAATTCATAAAATTTGCACAGGCTGAAGATTATAGACTCTTTATTAAATATGCAAAGAAAGGGTGTGTTGGTAAGTGAATTTTCTTTCAGCATAAGAATTGAAATCACATTGGTTTTCAGCAACAAAAAGCCACCAGTTTATGTCAGGTCGTAAATCACTAATGATTCTAGAGGTCTTGTTTACCTTTTGTTGACTTTACATTTTTTTCATAGGACTGTCATTGTGATTATTAGAATTGTATGCAAATTTTTCTTTTTCATTATTTAATAAGAGACATCAGACTGAACCTTGTAATGTTATACCCAGTTTCACCCCGAGTTCATAGCACTATGATACACCTAAGTAAGAAGTGATGTATTATCAGTGATGTCATAAAATAATGATCTTGTAATCTCAAGATGCACAGCAAGCATTGTTTTCACAAAAGCAGACTACCTTACATTTTTTATTATTTTCACTTTCAGCTGAAGAAGCAGCAGGTGGGAAGAAAGACTGGGGAGAGATGGTTGAAGAAGCGGATGTAAGAACACCAGGACACGGGGTTCACATGCATGAAAAACTTTCATCTCCCTCAAGAAGAAGACCAACAAAGTACATCTTAGTTTTTTAAACACTCTTTCTCCATTTTTATACTTTTCAAATTTGACCCCAAAAAATTATTGTGGTGTATCTTAACATTAGTAAAAATGTTGGATCCGAAATATTTGTTCATACCTCTAATTTCATTACATTGTTGATCTATCACATTGACCCATTTCTAAGAGGTAATCTGTATTGACCAAGTGCTGAACAATAAACTTACAGATTTGTAAAGACTTGATTAATCAAAAGTCTTGTATCAAATAAGCATATTCAGTACTTTAGTCATGAAAATTTTCTGGATGGATCTTGAATTCCAGTTTGGTCCAGTTGTGTTTTGGAATTATGTAAAGTAATCAGAGAAAGTACTTGTACAAGTTACTTCCCATTTTGATTGTACAAGAATGAACTAAGGAATGTCTTTTTTGCCCTCAGAGGTGACAGATGAAGGTGGATTGCACATAAGGGTGTACACTTCATCCAAACTTTATGACCAACAGACTTCCAACGGCATGAAGTGATGGTACAAAAAAGAAAATGTAGCAAAAGGTCATAATGAAGACTATCCTCAGATATATTGCTTGCCTGTTCTATTTTCTCTACAATTTAAATAATATACAAACACTGGGATAGACTCATTATTTTATGTAAAAATGGTAAAATGTTTCTATTCTGAAGAAGAAAAAATGTTGGATAACTTTATTATTTTGATTTAAAGGTAGCCTTGAAAGTAGATGGCTGTTCCTATAGTAGGTGACTGGGTGATGCTGTTTGTTGTCTGCAGATTCATTCTCTCTCTGTCTCTATTTATAATAGGCAAGGGTGTATAGTATTACATGTGTCTGTCCATATATCTGTGATGCAGTAGTTAATGCAGCTAGTACCCTAGTTTGTAATGGATTGCATGAAACTTGGTAAATATCACAGTTCTCACTTGAAGATGCACATTTCAACAAATCACTTTGCTGCAGTAATGTTTGTTAGAGTTAGTGCCCTTTTTTGTCTTGTAGCAGTATATGACACTATCTCAATAGCATGGCAGGTCATGCAGTTTTTGATAGATTGCCACAAAACTTGGAAAATGTTATATTCATGATCTGAAGTTGTACATATTGACAAATCATGGCACATTATCAGTCTTTTAGAGTTGTCGTCCTTTGTCAGTCTTTTAGAGTTATCGTCCTTTGTAGTTTATCTCATTAAGGCCAGATGCAGTTTCTCATTTCCACTTCAAATGTGTAGAAGAGGCAGTTTTCTTGTTATTTCCAATGTAATCCAGGTACATATGATTCTGAGGGATTTTCCTATCAACAGTTGCTTAGATATGTAAAAGGTTGTTTTAGATTGGCTCACAGGCCTGAGCTTGAGGAATTGGCTGAAAATTATTTTTGGCATATTAGACCCATGATTTTTGCCAGCTTATTCTCTTTCACCCCAAATCCCAAAGTTACCCAGGTTTTACAAAGGTTTGTCTTTCTGTGTGAAGTTTTGGTCAAGTCTGCTTTAGATTTAATAAGAGGCAATCTAAAATCCAGACAAAATTTTCTGGTCCTGAAACTGCTGATGTTTTTAGTAAAGAAAATCATGTCTCAAGATTGCGTCTTTTTTTATATATATGTTTTTAATGTGCATAGAATGTCTTCATTGCTTGATGTCAGTGTGAAGATAAATCCTTTGTCTTTTCTCTAATACCACCTACTTGGGTCTATTTTGAACTGTGATGATATCAAAGGCTGAGGAAGAAGAGTACTGCCTCATGTCACACTGTCATGAGTTTAATGCAGTGTATAACAGAATCTCATTAGCATAACTAGTTCCATAGTTTTTGGTGGATTGCAATTAAACTTGGTGAATATCATGGTTATGGCCTGAAGATGCACATATGAACAAACCACTTTGTGCCCACAGCGTTTGGTAGAGTTAATGCCCATTTTGTTTTGTTTTGTTGTTGTTGTTGTTGTTATTGTAGGGTTTAATGCCATTTTTTCAACACAAGATAGGCTGTACATGGCGGCCAGTATAACTGGTGGAGGAAGAACCCTGGAAAACCCCGGGAAGAACCACCAACCCATGAGAAGCCGTTTTGTTGTACCTTAATATAGTGTATGACACAATTTTGTTAGCAGAGCTCTACTGCAGTTTGTCTAGAAGTTTTTCTTTTTCATGGATTTAATCAGTGAAACTTAGTACATATTATGGTCCTTATCTTAAGATGCACGTGTCAACAAATCGTTGTAAGAGTGCTTGCCCTTTTTGATATTTAGCTGGATGCAGTGAATCTCAGAATTTTTTTATAAGGTATGTACCCTTGCAGTTTTCAGTGGATTGCTGTGAAAGTGTGAGCATGCTATGGTATTCACATTAATCTGTAAGATGAGCTTTTTAGTTGATAACTTATTAATCTTCACAAAAATTCAGTCTTCAAATGCCCATTTGTATATAAAATTTATGAATTAGGACTCCCAAATTTCACCAAATTCTTAGAGGCTTACAGGCAAGAATCTAGTTGCACAAAATGTGATTGAAGATATTTAAGCCATTTTGCTAACACAATGCAGTCATTGATTACAAAACATTTAGCTATTGATTATAACTGATTATGATAATAGAATACTACAGAATTCCAAGAAGAGGAGGGAAAGTACCAGATTAAGGACAGATCAAGGTGACATCAACTTCTCTTTATGTTTGAGTGAATTCAGGAGATTTATATTGATTATTTTGTTTGAATCACCTGATAGCATGGACTCGAACATGTGTAACATAGAGCATGTCTTGTGGTGTAGTCAGGGAAAAAAAGATTTGGTTCATTTGGACACTCTCTCCCTTTTGTTTAACAGATCACCTACAGAGTCAATGAAGAGACATGAAGAAAAACAAGCCAAGGCTCAAGAGCAACGAGAGAGACTGTTGCAAGGGAAGGCAGAGAGACTGAGGGATTTGTCAAAGAAGGTGTGGTTAACACAGTAGTTTTTGTTTACCATAAGCTGGAGAAATCTGGAAATTTATTACCGGCAAATTAAGATTTTCATGAAATTTAACAAACCTCTGAAATTTTCTATATTGTTGTAATAAAATTCTAGTCAGGATGGTTTTATTTCCATACAAATCCTTCATTGGAGCAAGTTATATGTCAAAGTACTCATCCATACAAATGCATTTTAGATCCAGGATTGTTTATGAAGACACCCTCATTTCTAATGACAGGTTTCATTATAGGAAGAGGTCTCTATATATCATGACATGATGCCCATTTTGATGGTTTGAATTTTTTTTTTTAATTATCAGTAATATCATTTTCATGTTTAGTTTTTAATATTTTTCTAGCAATATTTCATATTATTAAGGCCCTATTTTGATAATACTGTTCTTTTTACTCTGGATTTTGACCTAAAAGATACATTGTGTAAATGTTACAGTTGTTTATTACCTTTTTTAATGGTCATGTTATCCACATATTAATTGGTGTAAATATTTTTCTGAACAGTGCGGTTGTTGTTGCTGGCTTTGCACATCTGTGACTTGAGAATCATCTCTTGGATTCATCATGAGCAACAATAAGCGTGGTGCTTGTACTTGTTTTATGGTTTCCTCCATCTTTTCCAGTCACCTTCATATCAGTAATGAAACCATGACTGGTTTAAGCCTGCTTGAGTTTATGTTATAGAACTTGTTGGAACTTGCTGCACAACAGACATAAACTGTATAAAAACCTGCTTGCTGGATATAGCCAAGGGGCCTTCTTGTTCTGTTTATTATAAAAATGTGTTTGCCATTTGAAAACTAATGAAAGATAATGCATTATATTATGATAATTAACAGAACTCTGAAAATCTTTGTTATGGGATGTCAAAATTGGAGATCCATCAGATTTGATTGTATATAAAGATTTAGTTCATAATTACAGGTGGAGGAGGTGCGAGCACTGAAGGAAGAGTTGATGAGACAGAAGAAAGAGACAATGGAAATAAAGATGCTGAGGGCAGAAGAAAAACGTCAGCTGCAGCTGAAGGCTAAAGCACAAAAAGCACATGACGAGGAGGCCAAGGTGAGGCAACTCTGGTGCCCAGAACAACAAACACTCTGACCTTAAAACAATTATATAGATTCTAAAGCTTCCCAAAAAATTAATTTTCATTCCACTGGGATTCTTTTAACAAGCTCACATTAGTGGGAGGTGAGGCATAGCACTTTTTTGACATCAGCAGCATCATCTTCAGCATTTTGTTAGGGTCAGGGTTTTTCATTTGCTTATACTTCCTAAATCTCTTGATCGATTTTTTTTCATATTTTTGATGATTCATTATGACACTATGACAATTTATACTATTACACATGCTTGCCCCTTTGACCTTGGGTCAAGGTCACAGTCTTAGAAAATTTGCATTAATACTTTGATTCAAGTTTTTTTATTTGCATATATTTTCTTTATGGATTTTATACATTGGATAAACCATGATGAAGCTACAGCTCATTATGTGACACTCACTCGACCTTTTCATCTTCTGGTCAAGGTCATATGTTTTACGGGAGTACTTTTGTCATGATCTTGACACAAATGCCTTGGCCTTCTTGTTATACTTTTGTGTGATTTAAAAAGTACATGTATATGCAGGGGAAATAAACTTAGGTATTTATTTTGAAAGGTTGTATTTATCCATTTTCCATATTATCCATAGATACATGCACAGCATGATAAAAAAAATGAAATGCCTCATGTTCGTTGACTTTTTGTAGAGACCATGTTAATGGGAAAGCCTGGCATAGCACTTACTTTTTCCAGTGGAGGAGGTGGCAGTGGAGTCAACATTGCTTTAACATTTTGGTTAAAGATTTTCCAGTTGCTTATATTTTCTAAACCATGTGATGGATTTTCTTAATACTTGGGATGAATGATTATAAACCAAAGACAGTTAATTCTGTGATATGCTTACTTGCTCTTAGACTTTAGGGTCAAGGTCAGAGAAAAGCATGGTCCTAGAGAAAATTTGCTTTAAGGTTTTGGTTATAGGTTTTCATTTGCTTGTATTCCTTAAATCCTTTGATGGGTTTTCTTACTTGAGATGAATCATTATGAAGCTAAGGCAACCAATTCTGTGACATGCTCATTCACCCCATATATGATGGGGTCAAGGTCAGAGAAAATAAGGACCCAGAGGAAAATTTTTATTAAGGTTTGGTTAAAGGTTTTCATTTGCTTGTATTTCCTTAAAACCTTTGATGGGTTTTCTTTGTCCTGGGAATGAACCATCATAAAATAATGGCAGTGTATTCTGGCAAATGCTTGCTTACCCCTTTGATCCTAGGGTCAAGGTTGCAGTCAGAAAGTTTGCATTAAGATTATATTCCCTTAACCCCATTCTGAATTTTCTTTTTTGTTTTTGAGTACATTGGCCTAATCATTATGAAGCTAAGACAGTTCATTTTGTGACATGCTCTTTCAACCTTTTGGCAAAGGGATCAAGATACATGTTTTACAGCAATGTTTTGATCGTTGATAGGATATTCAAGCTCTGTTCTTGTTTTGCCATACAGTAGGGATTGCACTGAATTGATTTTGGTGGTTTTTATTGAGTACATGATAGGTTATACATGTTTACTTTCATAAAAATCAAAAATACTATTCGTTCCAGGCAAATGAGATTGCATTCATTAACACGCTTGAGGCTCAGAACAAACGCCATGACATCATGTCCAAACATCAGGAATCAGAGGCAAGGCTCCAAGATATGCAGGTATTCATAGATTCCAATTTAGTCAGAGCTAAGTTTAACTTAAAATTATGGGGCTAAAATATTTGAAGACTCAAGACACTGAAAATAGTAATTAAACTTGTCAGCGTCAGTTACCTCCATAACTCATATTCCGTTTATAGATTATATTGTCTTTTGTCAAATAATGCCTTAAATACTGCCATACACTGTAAGAATACTTGTGTTGGCAAAAATCACTTGTTAGGGTGTTGGCATTTGATACGCTGATTTTTGTATTTTATTTGAAGTTCAGTACCAGGCACAATTGTACCAAACATCTGTGCAAAAGCAAAGTGCATATATTGCTTGAATAAGTACCATTAACAGTATTCATTAACTTGTATTGTCTTTATGGAATTGAGCACTTCTTTCATTGATACCAGGAACAACAGTGTTAATTTAAATAATATCTACAGAAATAGTAATATAAATGGCTGTAAAATCAACCTTTGTATGTGTAGAAAGGTATATTGAATTTAGGAATTTTTAAGTACAATGGAATCTGTTCATCCTGAGAACTTTGCGAACCAAAAAAACGGTTTCTTCATCAAATATATTACATATTACCCGATCATGCTACATTGAAGAACATATGCTGCCTGACAGATCCAGCCTATCAAGACTCCAAAGTTGATAAGGTCATTAACCCCATCATTTGGCTTGTTTTAGCAATAAAAATGCAAAATAGTTGTGCGGAGACAGTAGTCAGAAGAAGGTGGTCTTCCCCTGGATAGAGTAATTGGTTCCAGATCCTTTCAGTTGCTAATAACTACTTAAGCTCATGTCTGGTCAACATACTTTACAAGAGATGTCACGAATACATCCCATTTTGTGCCTTTTCACCAGATTGAGTGATCCTTTGAGAGTTTTCTTATCACAGTGAAGTATTTTCCAGCTGTTTTCATGGTCATTTTTGCTCATTTTCTTTTGTTGATGAATATTTGCACTTCATTTGTCTAACTTCATCGTATGCTAAACTGATCAGCATCATCTTAATAACCTGCCCCAAGGTCTGTAATACTTACAGTTCATTACAGTACTCAACCTTTTTTGTAATCATTACGAAGTAAATGATCATGTAATCCTAGTTATAAGGTAATTTCTGCAATTTTCTTTTGCATTTATCTTAATTCATTGTGTCGTCTAAGCTTAGCACTGCACTTGACAGATTTCGCCAGTTATTGCCCTTGTTTTGATCGTCCTAATTAGATATCAGCAACAGTCAGTAGGATTAAATGTGGGGTGTGTAAGAGACTTGAACTTGGCTGAAGATAATTGCTCAAACTGTATGAGCAGTATGGTTCATCTTTTCAGCCTTGCTGGTGGCATTGGTTCACACTGATCAGAAGAGGGATGGATGATTGTAATAGCCAAACAATCTAAGGAGAGAGCCGTGAAATGCTACCACAATGATATGCATTGTCGGCAGTGCTTCCTGCATCACGCAATTCTTGTTTGAGCCATTCCAAGCAGAATGAATGCCAGTTAAAAGAAAGTTTGCAACCCTTGTGATGATGGGACCCCCACACAGATACAAATCCACCAAGGCCAGCAGTGCCACAACCAGAGCATATCAGCACTGAACAGACTACTGGGCTAATGCTGGTAAGGAATGGTGGCCCACTTGGACCATTCCTAGACAATCTGTCATCACATGCAGACACAGATGCTGACTGTGGTTATCATTCCCTAGATAGCTGTACCAGACTTCAGCACCATTAACTGGCCCCAGACTTTATTTGCTCAGCTCCAGCACAATCTCGACCTATGCCCACTAGCACCATGCCAGTACAGTGACCTCTCTTCAGAGTAAACCCAATTCCAGATTTAAGATGCAGACAACATTCAGCACCAACCCATGCCAGTTCTAATCATGGTTCTCTTGGAATGCCAAGTATATCTGGCACCAGATGCAGTGAACATGTCTTCACAGTATCCAAAACCAAATCGCTGAAGGCATCTCAGACCAGCACTGGACAGTTATATCACTGGTCCATGATTGATCTTGACTCGTTACCAGCCACAGATTTTGGCCACCTTAGGATCATTTAATGCACATCCTACTAAAGATGAAGGCCAAAGTCAGTGATTTCAATGATGGCAGATATTATCTGGAAAGGCATTCTCAAACTTGACATTTGGCACCAGATGGCAAGGGAGAACAAATTTAGGAATAGACCAGAAGAGCTTATGGGATGGTTTATTGTAAGCCATCCATTTTCTGTCCATCCATCAGTTGGCATACATTTTTTATCTCTACGCCTCCTAAACTACTTGGACTGTTGTCATTAAACTTTACACATGTATTCATCCTATGATTTAATTGGGTCAAAATGAAAATGGTGCTGCTTTTATGTCCAATGTGGCTGCCAAAGCAGCCATCATGAAAATCTTGTTATTGCTACTCCTCCTACATGTGTTGTCATATTAGCATGGGATTTTCACTAAAAGACTTCTAATGATGTCCTTTTGATCCAAAATGAAAATGATTCTGATCTTATGTCCATTATGGCTGCATCTTAAAAATCTTGTTATCACAACTCTGCCTGAACAGAAAGTCAGTTGAACCTGGGGTTTTCACCGGAAGACTTCTTGTCATGTCTAGTTGGTCTTATATGAAAATCATGCCAATCTGACATCCATTGTGTCCAACACGCAGTGGCCATCTTTAAATCTTGTTATAGCTACTCCTGATGAATGGATGGTCATATCACTATGAAGTTTTCACTAATTCTTATGATGTCTAGTTGGTTTTAAATGAAAATGATGGTGATCTGACATCTAATATGACTATGCAAAGCAGTCAACTTGAACATCATGTTATTGATATTCCTGAATGGAAAGTCTTAAAAATAATGTTTCTACCCCTCCCAAATGGATAGATACAGCATGATCAACATGGGGTGTTTATCAATAGATGTTTTATGATACCTAGTTGGTCCTAATGAAAACAATGCCAGTCTTACATCCAATGTGGCTGTCATGACAACTGTCATAAAAATCTTGCTGCCATTACTCCACATGAATGGATGATCATTATAACATAGAGTTTTCACCGGAACACTTCTAATCATATCTACTATGTCCTAACTGAAAATTTTGCCAAGTTGACATTCAGTATGAGTGCTACAGCAGCTAATTTTGAAAATTTTGTTATTGTTGAAGAATATCAGAGATGATATCAACATGATGATTAAAAGGAAGAAAAGGTCTTATCTTGAATTCCTGAAAATTCTTTTCACCCAGTAGAGCATCAGTCCCTTCTAGAGACTCTTGTTTGTCTTGAAACTGCTGTCTTCTGAGCCGATAATAAGAGAAAGATCTTACTTGATTTTACCACTCAAAGAAGAAAGGGACAGTATTTCTGCCTGGGCTATGTCATTTTGGATGCATTTGTGTTTTCTGCTCAGTTTACTAATAACTAACACATAGCTAAGTAAATTTTGTATACATATCGGCTCATGAAGTTAGGGCATTCACTGTCAGCATAACATTTGAGATAAGATTTTCCTAACATCATTAAAGATGTGAAATGGAGACCAGAGATGACATTCTTGAGGATCTGATTTTGATCATTCATCCTTGGGAGACTTAATTCAGCCTGCTGGGACCTATACATTCATTCAACAGGCTACCATTGCTCTACATCTTCATTATGATGCAGGTTATTCAACGTCCACTGGAACCACAACCATTCATTGAGTTATTCTATCAATTGACCTATTTCACATGAAACTCAAAGAAACTCTACATATGTTACAAAATCAGAGCCAGGCACAACATCATGGTAATTCACTGTAACTCTTACCATTCACCCATTCACCCTGACATGTTATGATTGTAATGTTTGATAGTAGTGTATTTGAAGAAGAAACCAAATTTTGGAGTAAATGTTCCTTTGCTAATACCTATAGTCTGAATATACCTCCCCATTTATTTTGTACCGCCATTCTGATTTAAAAGACAAAAAGCCCAAATGAGATAAAAAGATGCACAGATCTTACATAGTTCATGCATTGATTTATAATTTCAAACCTGATTATGCCCAGGTGGGACCCTAACACAGTTATCACCTGTGCATTTCATTCCCAACAGAAGTTTTCATTGTAAAAGATGACCTATTTGCCAGTCATTTCCAGTTACTGGACAAGTCCATTTTCAGTGAAGGGGTCTATGCACGACTACTCATGTATGTACGTAGAAGGAAAATACTATGTCATCTGCTTCCCATATTTACATAATCAAATCAAGCAAAGGAAAAGAATGACAATTACAAATTTGCCTTTCACGTGGATTTAACAAGTGGTTTAATTTCTATGTACATGTGTGCAAAGGATATGACTCTTAACTCTCAACATTAAGGTAATTTACGGAATTATCCAGCAATTACCGAATAGGATGAACTATGTCAGTATGTTGTCTGAGGAAATTAACTTGCCCATAGGGTATGCAACATGGCGCAGTGTTAGTATGGAAAGTCCATTACGCATGAAAGACACATAGAATGCTAGCGTTAGGGCCACTCTGCACAGAATCAGGTCAGAAATTATAAATCACTGAATGAATTGACTAAGTTCTGTGCACTTTTTATCACATTAAAGATTTCTTTTATTGAAATCGGTAGGGGGTTACAAACAAACGAGGAGGTATAGTTGGATTATACCAGGTCATAACACAGGCACATCCTCCTAGGCCCTCCATGCAGTTATATGCCTGGAAGATCATTACATGTCTGCTCCAGTTGGAAATGACTATTTATGAGATTTGGCAACAGTCTGATCTTACTTTCATTTCAGCAAGCAGGCAACTTCATGGCACTTTCTTTGCTAAAACAAACCAAGAGACATGGTTAACAATTCTTTTTAAGCTTGGGAGAGCTAGATTTGTAATGTAGTTGATGCACTATATTATGATAAAGTAATTATTATCAAAGAAACATATTTTACTCTAAATTTTGGTTTCTTGCACACTGAAATCATTGCAAAATATGAAACTAAGTAATTAGATTTTAATCTGCATGTTTTAATGCAGCAGCCATCTTGAAAATCTTGTTATCGCAACTGTTCCTGAACAAAAGCTCATATTAGCATGGGATTTTCACCAGAAGATATGTTATGATGTCCCAATAGTCCCAAATAAAAAAGGTGCCAGTTACACATCCAATATGGCTGCAGCTGGTGCCATCTTGAGAATCTTGTTATCTCTATTCCTCCTCAATGGATTTTCGTAAAGAACAGATTTTTTACTAGACTAATGTCTAGTTAATCTTAAATGAAAACGGTATCACTCACACATACAGTATGCCCACCATAGTGGTTGTTTTAAAAGTTGTTATCACTACTTAATGAATTGATCATATCAGCATGGTGTTTTCAAATAAAGACTTCTTATGATATCTAGTTGGGTAAAAATGAAAAAGGTGCTGATCTGACCTCCAGTGGCCACATAAAAAATCTTATTATCACTACTTCTCCTGGATGGCTGACCATATCTACATTGTGCTTTCTTCAGAAGACTTCATATGATGTCTCATTGGTCCCAAATTCAAGGAGTGAACCTATGATATCATTGAAGAATATCAGAGGTGGCTTCAACACACGACAGCTAAAAGGAAAAAATGGTCTTATCTTGAATTCCTGGAAATTCTTTTTGCCCATTTGAGCATCGGTCCCCTTTGATGAACGGGTGTATTTTGATAATGAGACTTTTTATATGCATTACATTAAAATTGCTGTTGGTATTAAAAATAATGTAAAAGCATCAAAGATAACATAAAATATTTTATATTTTAGGAGGAGCGGCAGAGGAAGCTTGAAGAGAAGTTAGCCAAGGAAGCAGCAGTAGAAGAACGGAGAAAGGCTTTAGAGGCCGAAAGGGTTGCACGACTTCAAGAAATGCAGGAGAAGCGCAAACAGCGAGATGCACGGATAGAACAGCAACAGCAGGAGAAGGAGAAAGAACGCCAGGAGGCTTTCAGGATGAAAGAAAGGTTCATTTTGATAACATTTCATGCAAATTGCCAAGGCAATGTATTTAAGGTCCTTTGCTACTGGTTTTTAGGTATCAGAGATCATGATGAAAATGTAGAGACTAAATGATTTTATAGAGCCAAGAATGTATTCATTTATTAGTACATCGATTCATGTGTGCCTTGTGTCAGGCACTTTCTGCTCTGTTCATGATAAAGAATTCTAACCTTGGTATATGATTAGTGATAATTTCTATCAAAATTGGAAATAGGGCCAAGTTGACCGTAGGTTATTTGACAGGATAGGCAAAGGGATGAACAGCTGAGAAAAGAATTTGAATCATCTTAGTTTGCTTTTGTTTTGTTTTTTCCACTGCTCCAATTAAAGACACTTGGAGATAAAATTATTATCTCAGAAGTTTCAATAATAAATTAACAATATTCTTGAGTATCAGCAGTTTCATTCTGTTTCTGCAGAGAACGTGAAGAACGACTAGCAGCTCTCAGTGCGCAGCATGAGCAGCATATTCAGGAACTACAGAAGAAGATCCAACAGAAGGTTAGCATATTGCAACTGTTTGACCACAAAATGTCAAGATTAAAAGTTCATTGATGGTTCTGTTATGTAAATTTTATAGTACATGTAAATTATACCATGTGTTGCATCTTATGTTCAAATTATTATTTACTTTGTTGCTCATCCAAGAGCTAACAATGCAGAAACATGTGTCTGCTAGATTGAGTTGTTTCTCCTTTGAATATGTTCCCCAATAACATTAATGTGCTTCCTGCCGAATTTCAGTCCACCAAAGATGAAAATTTAATTTTCCTGTCTACATTAGATGTAAACAAAGGGCAATAACTCTTGCGCATTACCTACCCTTAAATATTCTAGGAGAATTAATTTACTGAAAAATTTTCTTTCTTTGTGTTCATCCATTTCATGTATCATCTAAGTTGATCTCTTAGGGAAAAGACAGAAAACTTCACCTAATTATCAGCATATTTATTTCTTCAAAATCAACATTTTTAAAAATATGATCCAGTAATTGTAACAAGACTCATAAATGTATTGTAAAGCTTTGGTGAAAATTTTTGTCACAGTTATAAAGAGTTGAAATTATCCTTGGTCTGTCTGGTGTCCTAAACTGAAGGGCAATCTGTTGTCTGACCACCACATTACATTATGATTTATCCTTAGCTTCCAGTCAAATTGGTCAGGGTAAATTAGAATCTCTCAAATGAAATCACTGATTGACAGATGCTGCCAACAGTTGTTGTTGTTGTAGGGTTTAATGCCATTTTTCAGCACACGATAGGCTATACATGGCAGCCAGTATTAATGGTGAAGGAAGAACCCGGGAAACCCCGGAAAGAACCACCGACCCACAAGAAGCTACTGGCAAGCTTTCACACATACCTACATTGGTGCTACCAGCAGCTGAGGAATCATCTTTACATACAACTAAATGCAAACATGAACCTTATCCTGTCTTTTTTTTTTTCCTTTAACTTCAGCATTTTGGTTGGATAGCACTTAGACTGTTTCTTATGTAGACCATTAATAGGTTTATCGGTGAAATTTGAGATTGGCATTTACTGTGACAATGAAGTATTGTCAGCTATTACATAATTAAACATTTTGATTGGTCTTTCAACTATTAGTAACAAAGAGATGAATAGTATAAAATTTTGTACATGCATGCACTTTAGTGTCTAATTAATGACCAGCTCGATGATGATGGCAGATCCTTATAGTAATCACATTGTTTATCTCTCAGTCCATTCATCCATCTGTCCATCAGTAATTTGGTTCCCATAAGATAGCTTGACTGAGAATTATCAGATTTTTTAAAAGCCATCAGTGCTAGAGTGGAATCATGCATTTGTATTTTGATGAATTTATATACCCTTATGAGTTTTATGTATGATTTGCTGTATATCATTGGAAAACTTAGGGGTAAAAATGTATGCAATTAATGCTGTAGTTTGATAAAATTATGAAGTGTATAACATTTGTTAAAATAAGGAGGCAGGCAGATGTACTTGTATTGGACTAGCAAATTTCATGAGCATAATTTTTCCATTTATTTGTTTACAGCAAGATGAAAGTACACAACGCTATCAGGACATGTTACAGCAGATCCGAGAGAAAGCTTTTGAGATGAGTGTGTTGAGACACTCAACAGAGGATCACAACGAGGCACCAAAAATCACACCTTACGATCATCAGAAGATGTGCACTATCTGTAATGCCTTGGTATATGCTCTTTTTTATTTGGAAATAGTATATATTATTTCATAAGTTTAGCAGAAAGATCCTCTGCTTAAATGTTGCAGTCTTTTTTTTTTTCTTAAATAGACTTCTTATTTTTAATTAATTTTTTGTGTTAGACAAGTTCAAGACATCTCATACAGTTCATTTAGTTCCATTTCAGTGCTACTTTTAACTGAACAAACTTTGGTACTAAGTTAGTTGTTAACAAATTTACCTCTGGATACGCATGTACTTGAGAAAGAAAAAAGAAATGCAACGAAGATATGACTTGCATGTACTTTTCCTTTTTCCTGCTATTGGGACATGTTAGTCATGTTTGTCTGTCCCATACATCGTACTGTTAATATTTTTTCTTCTTCAGGTAACTTGACCAGTTATAATGTTAGGAAAACATCCAGTATGATGCAGTCCAGCATTCCCTGATAACCACGTCTTTTAGCTTCTGTCAGTTAACAATATAAGTGCAAAACATCATCAGTTTACCAAGACAGAACTCAGATGTTGTGGACTTCTTGTATAGATGGAAATAACTCTCAATCATCAGTTACTGGTTCAGCTCCTTATAAGAGCAACCTTACTGATATGTTCCATTTTGTTCGTTTTCTCAAGCTTGAGTGATCATAGGAGTTTTCTTCTTCAAATATGTTACCTAATCATAATACCTTAAAAGAACTACTTCTATCTTGCAAATCTAACCCTCCCAGATTAAAACTTTTACCTAAAAGTTATCTGCCCACCTATGTGGCAGGTAGAGTGATCTTCCCTTGACACAGGGATTGTTGGCAAATCCCGTGAATATCTCGGTTACCACTGGAGTGGATGTAACTGCTGGGAGGGTGTATGCCCATTATGATCAAGCAAGTTTTATTGAAAAAAATATTTTATGTGAAAAAATTGGTTCCTTCTTAAGATATGTTACTTGATCACAATATCTATGGGGGATAAGTAGGAGGTGGAGGCAATTACATCCCCTTATCCAGGAGAGACCCTGTCCAGTCACCTTTGGTTTGTGAGACAGCTTCTAGATAACCCAGCTGGAAATAGATTCCATGTGATGGGGAGCAGCTTTGAAATGGAAAATCTATCCCTCCTCAAATCCAGTAGAAGTCATGAAGCTGTGTCCTTATGAAGCTGTCAAATGACCTGGTAAGGTGACCTGTACTGCCATGGCTATAAGAGATCTTATCTTTCATTGCCAAACCAAACTTTGGAAGGTGGGTGGTGGTCTATTCAAGACTTTTTCTAGTACCTAAGGCCAGTGTCAAGTTTGACCAATTATGGAGCTCAGCTGGCTCAACAATTACACAACCACACCAAAGCTCAAAATGGACATGCCATGGTTTGTCAGGTTTTCATTCAACTGGGACAAGTTTGCAATTAATCTCAATCTGATTGATCCATATGTTCATGTTCCTGTCAGTTTAATGAAAGCTCTTTTGGTTTGGGTTCAGGGAACTATGTGTCAGTTTCGTCAGTTCCCATTTGGTTTCAGACCACTCCGATGGCCTAGTGGTTAGAGTGTCTGCGTTGGATGCGGGAGGTCGTGGGTTCAATCCCCGGCCAAGTCATACAAAAGACTTGCAAAGATGGTACTAACAGCAGCCTTGCTTGGCGCTCAGCATTATGAGGTTAGTGTTAGGACTGGTCGACCTGGTGTCAGGATAATGTGACTGGGTGGGACATTATGCTACATGTCTGTGGCATGATGCCCCAGTGCTAGACATCACTATAAACTGCCACGCTGCAGACATCATAGCGATATGACTGAAAAATTCTTAAAGCTATGTTAAAAATCCAAATCATATCACAACACCCATTTCGTTTCAGCATCAATCCATGGCCATTTACAAAGACATCATCTGCTTTGTCACTCTGTTCAGATCAATCTTGTCCACAGCAATTGCCACATACTTGAAGGACACACTTCAATAAATTCATGGCAATTTCTCTTTAGTAAAGGGCGTGAAAACCTCTCATGGCTGGACCTTTCAGTTAATCAGGATGTCTGATCCTCCCCAGAACATTATGTAAATCAGGATATGTAATTCTTGACCAATCTCAACCTTGTTCACCTTGCTTCTGTGTGCATTATGTGGATTATCGAGCTCACATACTGTGAAACATGGGGTTTCAGTTTTCCTGGTTTTCATGGGTGAACTAAACCATGAATTTACATTCACAATGAAATATCTTCCGAGCTGACGTTCACTCTTCTCCCCTTTCCCTCAGTCATTTACAATGGAAAGGAATCACCTGTTTCTTTGTTGTAATAACAACTGCTGCACTGCGATCTATAGTGCTGAGAATGTGAAATGTGCATTAGAATAAATAAATGTCAGATTGCAGTGGCTTTACCTGATGTAATAAATGCAGATTTACTCTGTGTCCATCATTATTTCCAAAATCACATATGACTCCCAATTATGAATACATTTTTGCACATATCAACTAACTACTAAATAAAGAACAAGCAGGTTAGTCCTGCTTTCTCAAACCCCATTTCAGTCTGTTCTCTCTGAATTGCTAATTTGTCATGTGTGCATTTAAGCCACTTTGCATGAATTGGCTTAAGGGTAGATGTTTCAAGTCAACCAAAACCTAATTTGAATACACATCTCCACTGTCCTCCAGTTTATTTAAATGACCAATCAGCTCTGTCGAATACCAGAAATAGAAAAATCATGATTTTGAGTTCCTCCATGTAAAAGATAAGTTTAATCTAGGAGTTGCAGCTTATTCATAGATGCATTTGGAACAAACATTTGTATAATCCCATTTTACTTTAAATGATACATCAGCCTTTCTCTTTACTCTGCTTAATCCCTCATTGTTGAGAACTTTATGCCTTGATAGCAGTCTTTAAGAACACATGAAAACCTAATTACTTAAGATTACTACAGTGGTATTAAATGTGTTAGCTCAGACATGTGGAAAACATTTTCTTTATGATCTCTGCATATACACTAGATGTAAGTGTGTTTGTGTGTTTTGTGTTGTTTTTTATTTTGAACATAGCTTTAACAACTTTAGTGGAAGGGTAATTTTCATAATGTCAGACAACTTGCTAGTGATGACCAACTTCCTTATGTGGGGGATCAAATTACCCAACCTCTGCATCCTGTGGGACTGGGAAGTCCGGGACTTCATGTGCTGGTGCTCACTGCTCAGGATCATAATCCAGATTAGGCACATTCCTGGCAAGCTCTGTGCTCATATTGATTCATTGCCAAGAAGGGGTCAGACTCTTCACACCAAGTGGTCCATTCATCCTTCAATCTTTCAACAGATATGTATGCTTTGGTAGTGTCCAAAAATAACTTCTTTGGGACAAGGTGGAACCACAAAAAATTCCCACCTTCCTCACCCCAGTCCCAGACCCAGTAGCCTGGGTCATGCATGGTGTATCAGTCAGTTGGGACAGGTTTTAGGCCTGTGCCTTTCCTTCCACTGTTCTGGTACCAAGGATAATACTGAAAATGAGGGGACAGGCCTCTTGTTATTGGTGAGGCATGTCCCAAGTCATGTACCCATAAGAACCCAAACCCCATCTCCATTGCCAATGACCACTATTATTTTGGCAAAGTACCTTAAATGTGTAAAAGACTTAACCTGGAAGTGACTTTAAAAAAAATTCAAATATGAAGTTACTTGTTCTGCCTTATTGTGTTGTATTTCAGATAATGTAAAAAGAGTTAAGACTTCCTTACACAAAAGCTGTAGTTGTACTGCAACCTGTGCAAACAACTTTGCAGTAAAGCAGGTATTATGTGCATTCATAATGCAATAAGGAATGCAGAGGGACTCGTATCCTTGCATATTGAGTTGTGTAGCTCATAAATGTGATGAATTTCAGAGATAGGTCAATGCTATATTGCTGCATTCACTGAAATCACCACAGGTAATCAAGTTTTTTACAATATATTGGTTGATTTTGTTGATTTTTTTAAAATTTCAAGTATTCCTCTGTCGTCACTAAATCTTAACATTTCTGCCATGGAAAACCACTATAGACTGCAAATGTAAAGTATTCTTAAGGTCATATTAATGATGTCAATAACTCATTTTCTGAAGAAAAAAAAACAAATTTCCACTAGTGCACAGTTTAGCATTAAGTTAAATATTTAATGCATGCAATTTTTAACTAAGATTTTTTAATGGATGTTCAGAATTGTTAAAGATGATGGGCATAAATATAAACTTAAATTTCAGTAACGTAAAAAATAAAAGTCTACAGAAGAACACCCTATTGAAAGCCCATGATTTATCAGCACATTATTTTAAAAAGTTGACAGTGGTATCTTTACAGGAGCAAACATTAGTAATCAAGTGCCAACTTGTAACATATTTTTCCTTTTCTTCAGATCCCATCAGAAGTATATTTGTTGAGTCACTTGAGGGGCAAGAAGCATCAGCAAGCTCTGAAGGACAACAACTCTGGGAAAACTATGTCTAAACCTGAGATAGTGAGTAGTCTGTTAGTTTTTTTTGTTTTGAACACAGTTATTTCCCATATTGTTCAAAAATTTATATGGGATGTAAAATGCTATAAATCCAAGATTTTTTTACCAGGATTAATTAGGCATTCTTTTTTTCAGTTAAATGATTCTTTGACTTATTGCAAAGGATTCATTGTGTGCACATGGAAAATTAGAAAGAGAGGAGGATTAGAATCTCCATAAGAGTAGCATCGAATTGAATTTTGTATCACTGTATGGGTACCATAAAAGTATAGTGTTGATTAGATCCATGTTTAACAAGGCACCAGACTACGGTTTGGCAGTATTAACTAAAAAATCATTGACTTCATCTTTGTGTCGGAAACTTATTCTGTATCTACAATCTTTTTCCTAGGAAAACTTCAACTTGAAGCACATTGTCAATGCACCAGACAACAGCACCCACCCGAAGATTGTCATGGAGAAGGAGAGGTTGAAGTCTCAGAAAAAGCGCTGCAAGAAACTCAAACAAAGGATGAATGCCAGGTATGCAGTGAACAGAGCAGCAGGTTGACTTCCCTTGCATACATGTAGCATGTTTCAACATGCTTATGTCATTTAGAATGTGTAACATACATGCGATATTACATGTTTCTTCTTCTGTTTTTGTTTTTCAGTGTATCGAGGAATGTAACATGTTCAAGACCAAAGTTAGAATCTGTAATTTGGTGGAAAACGCTGTCAGATGCACAAAGAAGTGCTAGTTTTATGTCTCATGCACAAAAATGAGGGAGAAACAAAGAACTAACCAGAGTTTTTTTAGATTGAGATAAAATGGACCCAATGAACTTTTCCTGATCTCATTAAATTTTGAAATTTGCTTATATTTTACATTCATGTTGGAGAATGAACATAACCTGTACTTTACGTCTTGTTGTTAAAGCAAATCATAAGAATGGCTTTATCAGTATTAACGTCATCAGACTAAGTTTTGTATCAATTTTGATGAAGATTTTTAGTTCAGGAGAGCTTATTCCCCCATTGCAGACATCATCCAGCCTCTGCCAACAGAATTCTGTCTCCCTTCTCTTGCTCTGATAAAGACCTGTTACAGAATGTCCACATATATCAATCTCATAACCTGAAAATACCAGCCTTCTTTCATACAGTTGTCTGGTCGAGTTCCCGATATCTGAAACTGTGACTTGAAGACTAAGATGTCAACAGCCTTTCTTTTCACAATGATAACTCCCCATCAAACTTCAGTCCATCTTTCTGCAAGACATGCCTGTTTTCTGTTGTGAACAACTTGTTCACAACATTACATTGATTGGTTGCATGTTGGATTTGGTCTCCATGGCTATTTTTTGACAGTCTGAGCAAAGCCTTGTCTTCTTGCTCAAGGACTCCACTGAAAGGCAGCTTAACACTCTCCAGTGCCATGGCTGCTTGCATTAACCTCAAGTTTGCAGAAATAGATGCATTACTGTCCAAGTCCATGCTGATAAAAGACCATCACAAGGACAATCTTTGGTTACAAGTGCTATCTTCAGTCCTATTCTACAGTCATAAACAGGAGGTCAGGAAACAGGCTGCCAAAGAGGTTAACCTTGTACAGCCCAGCATATTAGAGTCCAGCTCTCATTTCCTAAGAGAGACCAGAGAAGCTGGAGGGATCTCTCCAAAGGCACATCAGCAAGGACCCAGTTTTTGAGAGTCACTGATGATAACACACAGGGAGACCAGGAATGGTTCTGACCCATCTTCTCTCCCTGACAGCCTTTCGAAAGAAAATAATTTTATACTGGTGTTGCCCTTTTATGACATCCTGGTAAGAAAGACATCACATGGAATTGGAGAGACTCTGAAATGACGATCGTGGATCTTGCAAATTATATTGAAGGGCCTCCAGATCATGTTTTGACCCTCCACCTCTGTCATTGGCTCCCTTTGCTTCAAATGCCTCAATAGACCTGTAAAAAGCCAGTGTTCTGCAGCAAGAAATAAACACACTTCTTACAAAAATGATTGCAAAGATGGTTCACAACACAAACTCACCAGGACTTTACTCCAGACTTTCCTTGTGTCCAAGCCCAGACCAGATGCCGATATCCATTCTCAAATCCTCATTAGATGGAGATCTTTCAGCCAGCTTTAGATGTTCAGTTTGTTCAAAATACTATTCACAGACCTTCCTTGATGTTTGTGAAGTTTACATGGAGTTTAGGAAACTCTTTTTGGTCTTAATCTGAGTCCCTGGGTCTTCACAAGAATCATGGACAGAGTTGCATTAGTCTTCAGAACCATTTCCATGTCTTTGATATCAAACTACCTGGATAATATTCCATGAAAACAGCAGGGAAGCAGTCTTTTGTACCAAGACAAGAAATCCTTTCTTTTGCTTTTGCTTTGCTATGGATTCCTTGTCAACATTTCATTTTCCTGGGTATGGTGTTCAAAACTTCATTGAACTAAGTTTGTCTCCCAGCAGAAGGTGCCTTGAAAATCATCTGTGATGTGAATTTCAGCCCAGGAATTTCTTCACCTCATGGATCTGTGTGGCTACAGATCTTCTCAGTTTGGGCCATTTTTTCATGAGACCCTGTAGATGATCCTTCTGTCCATATGGTAGCCACAATATGGCCCCTTGACAAAATGATCAAAGTTTCAGACTTCATAAGGTCTCTTCTTGACTAATGGGTGGATCTTTCTGTGTTTACTGCAGGTATCCCCTCATCTACATCATCTACAGGCATGCCAGCTTGACTGGCAGCAGTGACCACATCTTAAATTCAATAGCGCTTCTTGTGTATCAGCCTTCTGGAGATGAAGGCCTTAGTGAAGGCCTTTCGATCATGCAGATTTTTTCAGGAAAGTGTGTTCTTGTTTTGCCCATCAACTCGACTGTTGTTGGTTGCACCTGCAGACAAGGATAAATCATGTCCTTAGATCCCTTCCTTCAGATTTGGGATTTTTTTCTTTCAGGTGGTGATGTGATTGACAAATCCTCATTCAAGTCCACCACATCCAGTGGCCTGGCAGACTTAGTGGCCATATTGGTTTGGTTTGGTGCTTTATGGCACAGCAACACAAGTAGGTTATTTAGTGCTGAGGCAATTGGAGTAAAGTGCCTTCCTCAAGGGTACATCATGGTAGCTGACCCAGGTTGGTCCAGTGATAAAATTTGAATCCACACCCTATCAGTCATGGCTCCAGCATGCAAACCACTGAGCTGCCTTGGCTCTCCAACTGGTGGGAATCATTGGTCTAGCAGACTCACTGGCAAGCAAGAATCAGCCATTCATGAGACCTTTTATATCAAAGAACTCAGTTGTTCTTGGTGGAACCTATATCAGCTGCACAGCTGGCTACTTTTTCAGGTCACAGTTCATCTTGGTGGAAACAATGTCAGCTATACAGCAGGCCACCTTTCCTGTTCATTTAGCAGCATTGTCAGATTGAAAATTAATCCTCTTCCACTGGATTTATGGGAATTAAACTTTTTTTTTCAAAACTGCATCCATACAGTGACCATGTTCTAACCCAACTCTTAGACTTTACTCTGCTTTACATATGTTACGATAGTGAAGCCAGGGTCACCCCAGGGTAAGGGATATCTCTTATCTATTCTCCTAATGTTTTATGATTCTTTGATAAATACTTACATGGTCATAAAATGGGTATAAATGGGAGCTGACACCCAACTTTCAGTTCAGAGGGAAACCACTCCTATCTGATATTTGTCGTGGAATTAGATGCCATTTTAGCATTTATGCTGCTCAAACAAGCCAAAAAGATGTGGAAAATGTCTTTTGAGTTTGGGAGAGCTGGATATGATAGGGTAGAACCTATTTTACTCCAAAAATTGGTTTCACTGCTTTGTAGTAATAAACATAGGTTTGACCTTATTTAATACTTTTTGTCCAGTTTTACTCATCTTTCACAATTCATTGGGAAAAGTTTGATGTTTTTAAAGTTTGCATTTCTGTTTTGCATTTTGTTTACAGCAGCTTTAAGTTAAGGTTTTCTATATAGTTCTTGTGAAGGAATCATTCATTTGCATTTTCCTTTGGTGTAATGATGAGCTTATCTCTGATAATAATTATTTTTTTTTATAGTGTTAGTAATAATTTTTGCAGTCTATAGTGAAATGTTTGAGGTTAAAGTTTGCATTTACTTAGCTCACTTTTAATAAATCAAGTAAGATCGCCAATTGGAATTGGAACAGTTTTTCGTTTGATCAGGCGTTGATGTATTAACAAGCTATGCTATTTTATGATAGCTCCTGGTGATACTGAAGACTGTACTTTTGCAGTTGAGACTCTGCAATCTGTGAAGTACTCTTGATTAATTACAGATCATTGTTTTATAACCAATTTGCTGAGTAAAAGTCTCATAACTCTTAGTAAAATAAAATCTCTTAGCTGGGATATGGAAGGAATTTAGCACTAGAGTTCAATTTTGCATTATGTGGGCAAAGTTACCGTGATCGTGGACATGCCTGTTGTCAAGAGAACACCCCCACTGCAGAAAGAAGTGGGTGTACTAAAATTAAGCTGTCCATCGATCCAAGTTTTGATACTTAATATCTCATGAACACTTTTGAGATATGTTATGAAACTTGCTATGCTTTTGTATGGATTGAACATTGTGTCGAGTTGAAAGAAGTGCAGACTATGTGATCTACATATTAAAACTTATCACCATTTTTATCCAGATTGTGTCCATCTTTTCATCATACTGTCACATTAAGATCACCAGAACTGTTTCAGATATTTTCATGAAACTTGGTATATATTTGTATCATGACAAGAGTCTGTCCTTAAAAAATTCAGTTTGGTACTTTTAAGTTGTCTCCAAATGTAAAAAAAAGTTGTATTGACACTGTATTTACACTTGATAACTTGCAATTGGTTGCTAACTGTCAGTTATAATGTATTTATTAGTGCTTTACAGAAATGTATGTCTTTTTGTTACAGCTTTTTAACAATATTGTGGTATTGTCTCCTTTTTTCCCAGAGGCCTTGAGTATGAGAATACCCTTTCCGGAAAACAGACTATGGCTGACTCAGAGCATAAAGCAAAGTAAGTGTTTTGGTATGGACTTCTTGGTTAAGAAGCCTTTAACTACAGAAAGACAAGTTGACATCCTTGGTTACCAGTATTTTGTTGCTAATTCAGATAACTGTCATTTGTGCTTATGGATTTGTTTATTTTTTATCATAGTTTTAACAATTTGAGTCATATTGCTGCAGTGTCTGAAGTGTGCCAGTTTATAGTGATGTCTAGCACTGGGGCATCATGCCCAGACATGTGGTATCATGTCCCACCTAGTCACATTATCTTGACACCAGACTGACCAGACCTAACACTAACTTTTTAATGCTGAGTGCCAAGCAAGCAGCTGCTAGTACCATTTTTCTAAAGGAGTAATTGGTATGTCTTAGCCAGGGTTCACACCCACAACCTCCCACATCTGAGGCAGATGCTCTGCCATTTAAATACTTGATTGTAGAATTATATTAAGATCTAAAAAGGTTTGGTCAAGAGCAGAATGATATGTATGTAAATATAGCATGAAAGTCCATAATTAGCTAATGTAAGTGAATCAGATCTATGCAAGTACAGTGTGACCCCGCAATAGCACGCTCCGTTATAACACGAATTCGGATATAACACGGTTGTGGTGTGGCTTCCGAAATTTCATATACATGTATTTTTCTCGTACACCAAAAAAAAAAATCTTTCTTAAAAGTACGAAAAAAACCAAAAAAAGTTTATTATCATTTTATGGAAGAGATCGCGTATGAATAATACAAGACGATCGTGGCGTGGCTTCTGAAATTTTATCTGCATTTTTCTCATACATGAAAAAATAGTGTTTTCTTCTTAAAAGCATAGCTGCCAACTGTCCCGTTTTTTCCATATTTGTCCCATATTTTGGACCTGAATATGGGAGTATGTTTTTTTTGCCAAAAATATGTTTTTTAATAAAAACAAATAATAAAATATTTCCTTGCAATTTTCAGTTTAGAACGGGCACTCTGTTCCATTCTGATAGAAATCTATCGCATGTATATAGGAATACAGTTCTACAATATGATTGGTTCATTCGAAATCGAGGCTACCATGCCTGTCTTTATCCGCCATATTGGATTTTGCAAACAGTTACCTCTACCACTGTTTCTCATCTTCGTAATATTCAACTTCTAATCATGTTGAATAGGAAAGCAGAATATTCAGAACTTCACCAGAAAAGACAAGAAAACAGAACTGAAAGGACAATTGTGCCGTCTTGTTTAGATTTGCGAAATCATCTAGTAAAGGAGAAGACTTTACGTTTTGGAAATTGTGTAACGTGATTTCGCTATTGAGCATGGAGGCGCACATGAAATAGAAGAGCACGAAAATGCTAATAAACATCAGCTTGCTGCTTCATCATACACAACTCAGCCTGAACTTGATGTATATAAATACCAGAGAGAACCTTGATGTAATTTGATTGAAATTCGGTTTATTAAATTTCTTTTAGAAGTGAACCTTCCTCTTTCAGTTACTAGTGTTGCTGGCGATTTATTTTGCACGCGTTTTCCAGACGTTAAAATCGCAAAGAATTACTCGTATGCTAGAATGAAAACAGTTCAGTAAGAAAATCACACAGAATTGAGATTATCAATGACAGTTGGTACATTGGAATCAATAATAGTTGAAAAAAATAAACAAGGTGTGGAAAAGGCTCCTATAAACAGCCTGTGTCTGAGTGTGTTGCACTCTTGCACCTTCTGAATGGGCACCCAAATGGAACAGGGTGCCCGTCCAGAAGGTGCAAGTGTGCAACACATGCATCTTTGACATTAAAATAATTATGTAAGGCACTGTCCTACCTTACTGATGGTTGTATACGTTGTAAGTAGTTACATATGCATTAAAATTTTAAAAATCAGTTTTTAGTCCTGAAAATCAGTATTTTTGTCATAAGCAGTCAGTATTTTTGTACTTGGGGGTTGGCAGCTATGTAAAAGTATGAAAAATAACGTGTAAAAAGTTTATTCAGGAATTGTGCAGGGCTTCGCCTGTGTCGCAAATTGCGATTTGTTTTCCTTATTGGCAGCAAAATATACCATCTGGCGATTTTTTTTATTGGCGACATTGTGTTGGTTTGGAGTAGAGAGATTCAGAGGCCCCATGAAGCCGCAAAGTTGATATAAAATGCACAGAAATTTATCTATTGTTACACAAACAAATTCTTTGTCCATAGTGACAAACCATCTTAACAGTTCATTGTTATATCAAAATCCGCTTATATTGACATATAGCATGAGTACTGTATGTTTTGAGATATCAGCATTTTTTTCAAATTTACATTTCTGGTAGCGGAGATCAACTGGATGAGGCATTATCTCATAATCTATCTTTCGTCGGATTTTCGGCCGCTCGCTAGTAATTAATATATTTACATAGACTGACATTTGTATGTGGTTGGTAAGTAAAATTCCTCTTCTTTTCATTCAGAATTAAATCCTTCAGAACATTCACGTTTTCTGTAATAATCCCTGTCATCAGACCAGAACACCTTTGTCTCTATTGTCGATTGACCCTTTCTTTAAATTTCTGACACATGTGTGGAAGGCAGCATCACTCCACTACCACAAATGTAAAAAAAAAGAAAAAAAAAAAAAAGCTCTCACTTGTCTATTCAATAGGCAGGGAGGAACAGTAACTACAACTGACCATACGATGGCCAATTCATTTTTTTTTTTAAATGTACCCAGATAAAATAGTAGCTGAAATTTCAAAGAAAACATTACCTTTGAAGCACAGATTGTTATGAAAACATACTAAGCAAATGGGGAAAAAAATCAGTCTCACTCATGCAATAGAATTTTTTGATGTTGTTTCCACAATCAGAAATGGGCATTTGTTTGGTTCTCCAAAGCTGTCCTTTAGCGGTGACTTCAGTAATGCATGCATTCTTCATCAAAGAAAGCCGACTACAATCTTCGATAAAAACAAGAACCTTTCTTCAAAGGAAGTCAGTACCGAACTTAAAGCAATGGAATCTGATGGATTGTTTCATTTTCCAACGTGACTGGAACACGTTTACTGTGCCGTGAGAGTTTCCTTTTTACAGGAAAATAGATTGTGCTTACGATCTCTACCGACGGTTCTTAAGACGCAGAGTTTTACAGACTTGGGACGTACTGAAAAGTAAATGTGCTTCATCATTCGTTACGTGATTGTGCTATTTTTTTCCACTGAATTCAGACCTATATGACCTGTGACAAAACTACTGAATATTTTAAATCTGTGTTTGTGCATATTTTCGATGGAATTACTTGTATTGTGGATTCAATGTATGTGACGTGATTCGTGGGTGAGTACACGGTGTTGATACTTCATTCATTGCTATACATTAGACATGTATATATAAACAGTATACATGTATATGTAAGAATGCGTGGTTCTCTGAATAAAGTAAAATATTAGATATGCCTTCTTTGTTTTCACTACAGGTGGATTTCTCATTTAACATGCATCGATTTAAGATGATAACTGTGCCAATGAAGCACGTATTTTTGCGCCCGCATTTATTACCTACCCTGCCCCCCGCACATTTTTTCGGGTACATGGATCATTTTCTTCAGCTAACTGACCTGGTTGCTTATAACACGGTTCGGTCTATAACACGGTCAGGTTCTATGGCTCCCAACTACCGTGTTATAGCAGGGTCACACTGTAGCATGAATTCATTTACATTTGTTGTTATCTGTTTTCACTGATTTGCAAAAAATGTTTTCAAGGGTACTTAAATTTGATGATGCGAACATGTGTCTTAATTTCTTTACAGATTGATTCTTGTTTATTAGATGCTTAGATTTGTGATTTTGACTTCCATGAAATCAACATGATTTTATATCCGACAAACAAAATTAATTCCTAATGTCCAAAGAAGCAGTGGGTGTGGTAATTATAGCTGTTCATTATAATAATTTAATTATTACAAAAGAAAGTATTCGAGTATCGGGTATTAGGTAAAGTGGTCCTTTTTCTTAAATGACTTTCTATTAATTGAAAGACATAATGAATAACCCTCCTTCTGACTATGCATATAATGAATACTCCCTCTTCTGACTATGCTTATAATGAATACTCCCCTTCTGACTATGCATATAATGAATACTCCCCCTTCTGACTGTGCATATATTGAATACTCCCGTTCTGACTATGCATATAATGAATACTTCCTCTTCTGACTATGCATATAATGAATACTCCCCATCTGACTATGCATATAATGAATACTCCCCCTTCTGACTGTGCACATCTATACATAAATTACTTTGTCATAATAGATATCATGTTAAAGACATGATTTTTTTATGGACCTCAAAATACATTGGTGGCCGTTTTATGTCCTACGATAATTGTCTCATAGAGCATTTAGCCTTCACCTTGCCCTACAAAATAGGTCCCAAGATTTTAAAATAGGGATTGTAATAATGTGTTGGTTCACTGTAAGGGCTGGATGATGATTTTGTTACCTAAGCAGCTTCACGATCTTTCTCTAATGTTTAGGCATAAATTTACCAGTCATTATTGTTTATTAATATTTTGGTCCCTACTTTCCAGGATGCAGAAAGTTGTAAAAGACATCAATAAATATCTTCAGAGTTCAGACAGTGGACCATGGACACAGAATAAAGTATCAGCTTTAGACAAAGCCTTGGGAGAGATATCCAGAATTCTGGATAGAAAGGTCTGACACTTGTATAAGGCAAAATATCATCATAACTCAGACTAAATGGATTTCGATACTATTCTTTAACATGTAATAATTCTACAAATCAGAGGAATTAAGAGATTGGTCATTAGTGTCAAGCACTGTAAAGCAGTGGTTGCATATTTGCGTAGTTCCATTGTACCTAAACTTCTGCCCAAAATCACTAATGGTTCTTTAATGAAGGCCCAATAGTAGGACCAGAACCTCATTCTTGTGCAACAGTAAAATTCAGATTGAAATAGGTTCATTTCACTTTTGGTGTTGCTGAAAAGTAGAAACTTTGTTGTCATGAAATTTTCATGTATTTACCCTGTTTGCACATGATATTTTTAAGAATCATTCTTATTTTAATATTTGAGTTGCTAATCCTTATTATAAAATGTTTAGTGAGCATTTAAATTTTGTATATAATTAGATTTCTCAATTTTAATATCTTGGCAGTAGAAGATTTCTGTATTTCAGTGTACCATACAATTTTTGCCAAGTAGAAACTTTCTCATGTATTTGCATTATAATGGTCATATTTTCTGGCAACAGGGTACAGCTGATCAGAACAGTTACCGAGTTTTAGGCGGGTTGACATGTGTTACTCGTGTTCTGCAAATTATTGATGTCTCCAATCCACAGCTACCTCCAATTATTCCAGCAAAGTAAGAAAACATTTGATATACCATCAGCTACATGAATGTTGCAGATTGGTGTATGATGTATATGGCTGTAATCAAGCCTAAATCATCATGAATATTATGAACTTTTCATTTTTTATGATGTATTTGTTATAACTGATTTCATAATTATTACAAACCATGAATTTAGGTACCCAAGGAATGCTGAATCTTGTGTTAAAACAATGTGACCCCTTCCCCAATCCACAAATTAAAGTTCTGATGAACATGTGATATTTTGCAAAACCAACAAATTGATACAAGCCAAAAAATGCATACAAATACAGTATGATTAAAATTTGCTTAGCAGTCTGCATTTAACTACTTTCCGAATAGATCTCAATGATCTTAACGTTGAGAAAAGTTTTTCTTATTGATTCAATTCATAACAAAGATGACTTTTGATAAATGTCACCACAAGTAAAAGGACTATTAATTTACATTTATGAATCTATATTTTTCAGCACTTTATAACTGTCCATTTTGTTTACAGGTCTCTTGTTCTTACCAGCAATGTATTCCGACTTGCATGTAAAGGCTGCTATGATAATTGCCACCACATGCTTTTTAGCAACAAGATAGGAGTAGTGATAGATCTGTTGATAAACCAGCTTGTGGTAAGTATCTCAATGTCTCATCATTTTATTAGCTTGGAGGTGATTTAGGTGTCTCCGTGCTTATGATATAGTGCACATTTTCTTTATAGTTTGTATTACTAATAGTAGTAACAAACTTTATAGTCTACTTAAATTAGTAGACCTTTTTTAGATCAGTTTTATGTCAAGGGAGGCAAGTCAGATTTAGATAAATAATTAGCCCAGATGGTTATCTCCAATGGATATTGTTCCACTAATGGTAGTACTTGAAACAATAGTAGAAAATGTTTCAAAAAGGAAATTTCGTCAGTAATTCTACAAACATATTTTTCAGATTTTGTTACGTGGATTATATTTGCCCAATAATTCCTGTTTAAAAAACAAAGGATCCTTTAAAAATCATATATTTTAAAAAATTATCCTATAATTCCAATATTTTCAACTTTGGTTATGTTTTGTTTTTTGGTTTTTTGGGGGGTTTTGGGGGCTTTATCATTTATCATCTTTCTGTTCAGTTCTCTAGAACCTGACAAATGTTGAATATATTAATTGCATAGCGAAATGCTCTTTTTTTATATAGTTTTATGCTTGTTTGTAATAAATGGGATGCTTGGTGAACAGATGCAAGGGGAGGAGGAGTCAGTCATCTTGTGTTGGTTCTGTGGTGTATGTTTTTCTTTTTCACCTTGGAAAAAAATACTCAGTTTGTGCCCTAAAATTTGCCTATATTTTTTCACCATGAGTGTGTATGATTCACTGTTAATATGAATTCACTTGTGACTTAACAAGAAAAGACAATTTTGAAAATATTATAACGGATATTTAGAGCAGTATGTTTACAACAGTGAATAGGAACTTGAATAGCAATATATCTTTACATAAAATTTAATATCACTTCAACTGTCAAAGCAATTAGTATTCTCAGTACTTTGATTATGAATCTTATACCTGCTTGTGGGTGGACAGTATAGTTGATTTGGCATACTTCTGCACATTGATCTGGTGTACATTTTGTAGGAAGATTTTGTTGAAAACTTTGGAAATATCAACAAGTGAAATGAATATATTAAGTTATAATTTATGATTACACATAAAAACATCAATCAGCTTCAATTATAATCACATTATGCTTTGTCTGATAGACAAGAACAAAAAAGGGCCAGTAATGCTTTAATACAGTATGTGTTATAAAACTATGATAACGGTGATAAGTGCATATTAAACACATGCGAAGGAGGACATCCATTTGATGTTATTATTGTAGAATGTTAATGTAGTTAAGTAAATAATTTTATAAGAGTTTTAGCAATTAAATAATCACAATATTGTAAATATTTTCTGCAATTTCTTTTTTTCTTTTACATTATAGTTGTGATGAAAGTTTTGCTGTCTTGAGAACAGCAATTCAGAGGTCCATTTTTATGTTGATATGGGGAAGAACATACTCAGCTTGATATAAGAAACAAAATATATTTTCAAACTCTGTTTGGTAATGATTCATATTTTCTGTATTCTGCAATTACCACTCTGTATTTAAGTAGATAATCTATCTCATCAACAATTGTAGGAAAAGTCACTTTTATGATTTTATCAGTACGAAGAGATTCTTCCCAATAAATAAATACAATCCTTAAAAAATCACCTTTGCTTGGAAGTTATTTTTTACATTTCTTACCTTGGGATAATCTTATATTTTTGACAGTGATATATTGTACCTCACTCAGAATAGCAGCTGTTTTGTGCACTTCACTTAAGAAACTCAGTGCACTGACATCAACATTTTATTCCTTATTTTGTCCCTTCACAACCTGAAGTTAAATAAGACAGTCAGTGATGACCACATCCTTTCCCTAATGGTGAATAGTATATTCTGATATGCACTGTCAAACACCCCTTAGGTTAAATGAAACAATCTATCATTCCAACTAAACTTCCCTCATTGTAAATGGAACATTCTGATATGCCTGACAAATACCCCATGTTTTCAGTAAGAAAGTCATCCATGGTCAGCTGCTTTCCCTCATAGTAAATAGAAAGTTCTCATTTGCAGTGTTAAACACCCCTGATGTGCATGTAATAGTATTTTACTGGAACCTCAGAACAATAGTGGCTGAATGACCACCCAATGATAAAGTTCCAAGACGGCTAGAATGAAGAATTGCAAAGAAAATTTAAGAGGACAAACAGTTCCAAATAAATGTAAACATGAAGTACCACAAGATAAAATATAAGTAAACTTGTTAAAATTCTGCTAAAGGTATATAAAATAAAAGGTAATGATAACAAAGGTAAAACCTTTGAATATAGCTGTTAAATGTGAAAGTCCAGCATGACCACCTGCTTTCCCATATGGTAAATGGGATTGTTATGTGTAGGCTCGTACAAAAGTAACAAAAGAAAAGATTGAAGTCAACAAGCTTTGTAAGTTTTAACAAAATAATTTATTTTCCTAGAAAACAAGGTAAAAATATGAAATAGGACTTAAGGTTTGTGAATATAATCCAAAAATTAATCCTAGAATTGAAAAATATAAGTCCTATCACTAAACGGTTCTAATTGAATCCAAGTTAGAATCTCAATGAAGTTCCAGTATGGAAGGCGATGACGTCAGATGAGGTCGTTGTACTGATGGCAACAGTTCCTCGTTGAATCATAATTTATAATGTTCCCATTTAGAATTCCAGAATAAATTTCGACTAAATGTCTTTGTCCCAGAATTTTTATAAAGAAGAGCACTTGTGTGTTTTTTCTAGAGAATATAAATTATTAAATCCACAAAATAGAAGAAGTCTAAATCAACTGGCATAAACATAAAAAAAACACCTTGAGCTCTAAAGGAGTAAGATACGACTCTAAAATCTACTAGAAAATGTCTGTTTTAACCTACGATTTTAGATCACATGGTGGCTCACGTGATGGGACTACATGATCACTAATTTGAACAGCGCAGTAAAAAAATGTCATTTAGCACGTAACCTAGAATAGCCCTATCTAAGAATCAGATTCTCACGCTGGAAATAAATAAAAAAGAAAGGCTGTTTACAACTTAGCTAATATGTGGGCCAAACATGACCTTGGTAATGACCAATCATTTTCATTCAGTGTTTACAAAATCGGAATCAAGATTAAGAACTAGGTTAGCTAAAAATAAAAATGAAGCAAACATTTGCGTTTTACACAGGTCAAAACAAAAGACTAAATTTACTGGGAAAAATATAAAATCCAGTAAAAATATTATTCTTAAAATAAAATGTAATGAAACAAAAATAAATAAAAAAATTTACAACTAACAAACAAGCAGTTTAATTACATATACGTAATGGATATTCTCATATGCACTTTCAGACTTCCTTATGTAACACGAGACAACTTAACGTATTAAATCACATGGTGAAGGGAATATTAATATGCACTGCCTAACTTGCCAGATGCTGAATGAGACATAATGACCGATATCATCTTCCTCATGGTACATGGAATATTCTAATATGAATCTAACATCCCTGATGTTAATAAAACAGTCCAGCATCACCTACATGCCTTTCCTGAAGGTGAATGGAATGTTCTGATATTTACTGCCCAGCTTGTCAGATGTTTAATGAGACATTCAACAGGCCTCACGGTTCCATTCTTTACTGTTCTTTTAATATGGGTTTCAATTCTTTAACAACACATAATGTAAGATATGAGAAGGTCTGGACCTGTATTTGAGCCCTGATTCACATGAAATAACCAAAAATCAATGAAGGCATAAAAGTTTTGAACATTTTTGTTTGCAAAGATGTTGTTAAAAGAATATTTAATATGCAGTGCCCGACTTGTCTGATAAGATGTTTTAAAAGTGCTTACCATATACAAGTACAGTTCAACTGCAAATAAGATAAACCCTGATCTGGTGTCTCATAATGCACCAGCAGGTCAGGGTCTGTAATGTTTGTTATATTGATTACTCCTAATGAATTTCATAGCCTCAGATCTGCCAGTGCATTATGCCTCCCCCTCCCAGCCCCCGATCTTTGTGCAGTTTGCACTTGACTTGTCGACATGTATAGATGGTATTTGATTTACCTCATGCAAGTTAAAAGTTTTCATTCACAAGTAAATAAAAATAAAATCTGCCAGACTGGAGAATTTTGTATTAAAAAAACCCCTACTATTTGGAACAAATTTCTTGAATGCCTACTGAAAACCTCACATGTGATACCTGTCTGTTGCAGAAATCAAAGTATCTCTAATGCTCATATATGAGCCTAAATAAAAGTACTGGAAGGAACAATCTCCCCATTCTTCGTAATGAGCATGCAAAACACTTCTTCCTTCTTAACAATGACTCTATATGTTGGCAGTCACAACATTCAGACCAAGTAATTGAAGAAATCAGTACCACTCAGACAGGAAAACCAGTCAAGATATACAGCTACTAATTCAGTGCATTTGGTACACTACATAATTTTTTTGATGCTTTCTTTGTAGTAAAATTTCACACAAAACTTGATTCAGATTAGATGCCACTATCTTGAAAAACAAGCTGAATTCTAGGTACCATACTTTTCTTGCTTTCCAAATAATTGGTGTGCACTTAAAAATTATCATTTTTTTCACCAGTATCTTATCTGGAAAATAAATATCTTCATTGTGTTCTGATCTACAGTCATCAATGCTGATCAAAAATGGGCTATGTAAACTAGGTCGAATTATGTCCTTGCTTGCAAAAATAGAACGCATGCCTGATAATGTTTTGGAAATGAAGAATACTGGTTGCATTTCTGGTGTTTCTTTATCATTTTCTTAGTTGTGTAAATATACTGCCATTGGACAGTATAAAACCTGGTTTTAGTTGTGCAAATTTGAAAGACCTTGCCAGGATACACCGTCTAATTTGATCAAATTCTAGTTTTTGAGCACAAGTAGTTTGCAGATTTTTTCTATTTTTAGTAATGGTGGTGATATTTGATGGCAGATTGGCATCATTCGTATCAGTCTAAAAGGTCTTCATATCAGGATGCTTTCTGTCATTTTTGGTCTAATTGTATCCAGCCATTTTGGAGAAAAAATTCTTAAAGATTTTTCTTTATTTAGAAATGGTTGCCATATTTGATGGTAGGTCAGAATTTTTTTTCTTCAAATTTTGAAAGGTATTCCATCCAGGAGGCTTTCTTACAACCTTGATCAAATTCAGTTCATTGGTTTTTAAACAAATTTGTCTATATTTAGTAATGATGGCTAGATTTGATTGCAGATTAGCATCATTTGTTAAAGAACTTGGAAGACTTTGATGTTCAGATCATTGGTGACATGTTTAGGAGGTTCTTGAGATGAAGTTGAAGACAGCAATTTTTGACAGTTAACACCAGGATGATTTTTCTGTTTCTGGTAACAATGGCCATTTTTGTTGGTGGATCAGTTTTAGTTGTTTAAATTTGGATAGACTTCATGCTAAGAAGGTTTCTGTGGAATTTGATCAAAAATTTGTTATGCAGTTTTGTAGAAGAAGTCATTAAAAGTCTATTTTTAGCAGTGATGGCCATATTTGAAGGTGAATTAGTATCATTTGTACAAAATGGAAAGGCCTTTAGGCCATGATGTTCTGTGCCAAGTTTGGTTGAAATTGGTCTGGCAGTTTTACCTAAGTTGAAAATAGTGGTTGTTGATGGATACTAGGAAGATAATGGATGATGAATGACAGAAAATACCATAAACTCACTTGGCCTTATGGCCAGACGAACTAAAAATAATTTCAGAATTTGTCACTAACCACCTCCACAGACCACTAACCATTTTTTAACAGAAATGTTTATTCAAACACATGCCCGATACCCTTTTGCTTGATATTGTCATTCAGAAATCTTGGTTTTTGTCTACAGGCATACACAATTGATTGTTTAAAAAAACTCCATTGAATTTTAAACATATATAGCCTAACACCAGTCTACCACTAATCCCTTTTTGACAAAAACTGGTTTTTGGATGTTTTCATGATAATTGTTGGTTGTTTTGGGGGTTTTTTTTATATCAGCACAACATTCAGACACATTTAGTCTGATGTGTCAAAAAATTAAAAATTTAAAAAAAAAATTAACTTATGGGACAGTTATAATGTTTTCTAAATTAGACAGCATGGACAAAAATTTCCTGATACTTTATTAATTCTTTGAATATTGATCAGTATTGGTGTAAACTTTCCATCAAAGAGACTTCCATTTATCATGTTAAGTTTTCAGTTACCAGGCTATTTTGTAGAGGTCGTAAATTTGTATGTAGAGTCAAATTCATTATATTGCAGGTAACACCATGGTAATGCACCTGTCAGCACTTACCAGGCATTTGACAGAAACAAAGATTGCACTGAAAATGCATTCTGTAATCAGTTTATTTTTCATGGTTATTAAGATATTTTTATCTCAGAGGAAAGTTGTGAATGATGTCAATCCCTATGACTGTGTCTGTTTTTTATGAATTAACACCATTCATTCACTGCATGGATTTCATATGCTAACACTCATTCAACTGCAAAATCAAGGGTTTCACTGTTCACTGGGTGTAATAACAGCTTTTAAAGGAATCGATCTTCACATCTTGGTTTTTAAAGGAATCGATCTTCACATCTTGGTTTCGTTTTTGAGTGTTTGATCAGAAGCGTGGTTCAGTTTATATTACCACACAAATATTTTCAATGACATCATTTTAGAGGAATTAGAATATCATGAATTTTCTCAATTTCATCGTATCAAGGTTACCGAAACACCCAAGGGAAACAATTTTCTGGTCACACCAACAAAACACAATCCTTTTTTTATGAATGGAATTTCCAAATTAGAAACCATCGAAATAAGAAACCTGAGACATAAAGTAAATTAAATATTCAGATATGCACTGTCTATATTCATGTTTCCTGATGTAAAAGGGGATGGTCTGACATACTCAGATCTGCATCCTTCCTTGTAAATGAAATGTGCTGCCAAACACTTTTCATGTTAAATAAGACTGTAAAACCTGCTTGCTCTTGTTATAGATTGAATGTTCTGATATGCACTGTGCAACTTACCTGTTGTTAAATGTGACAGTTTAACATGATAGCTTGAAAAACATTCTATGTAGCGGGCATACTTTTTGAATATTCATAGCATAGTAGTTCCATCATTAATTTTAGGTCTATAAATGTTTCAGAAGAGAACTTCATTTAACTATTAAACTGAGACAAAAAATTTCAATATGCATTTGCTCAACAACCTGGCATGAAAGTGTATTAATAATTACTGATTACTAGAAGACAGAGAAAGAGATTAATTGAGAGAGAGAGAGAGAGGTATGTGTTTTATTTTCACATTGGCCACAGCTCTATAAAATTACCAGTTTGAAAATGAGACAGGCCCAAAATATAATATTTATAAGTATACACTAAGACATAGGAAATTTGACATGCTATACTATCTCTAAGCAATGGTTCATTGAAAATTCTGGTACCCAAACACCCCTTATACTAAATTTAGACAATCCAGGATGATCTAGGGAGCTTCCTATACCCCAAGTCCCAAAATCATTTTCAAGTGTTAAACATTGTTAGAAGCACTTTGACATTCATTGCATTTACTTACTAATCAAAGTAATCAGTTTTTCAATTAGGATAAAAACCTTGTTTTTTAAATATAGTAAAGGCAGTGTGACTGAGAATTGTGATGTTTGCTAAAGTCTTTTGCTTCAGTCTGTGTTTTAATTTGCATAAAGTTGGCATATATTGTTGTGTTGAAACTAATTAAAGCTATGCATTTTATATTGGAGTATGTTCCAGAAGATAATATAAATAATTCACTGTCAACTCTATCTGAAATAAGCTACACATTAAATGTAATCCTATCTCAAAACATCATCTGATACAGAATAATTATAAAGCATATTGTAATTTCATGAATTTTTTTTCAAAAAGTCTTTAATAGATTGTAAATTCATAACACTATTTCCAGTTGATGGTGCCACAAGAAACGTCAGTTCAGTCAGGGTCAGCTGGGTTACCAGGTGTGGGATCACCAAAACTGCCAACAAACAGTGTTGCAGTCAGTCTTATACAGTTGTTATCTTCCATCTTATCCTGTTTGGCCAAACACAATCCCATGTCCAACTCTAGTGATGCCTCAGTAGAGAGAATGGGAAATACAACGGATGCCTTTACCAGCAGAGGAAGTGATGTGATAAGGTAGTTAAACATATTTATAAATGTTTGTGGTTTGTATCTCCTTCATTGTTTCATTTACACTAACTCTTTGTGCCTCATCTGTTGAAATATATATTCATTAACTGCTTATTTAAGTCATATATATATATATATATATATATATATATATACACACACACACACACACACATACAGTCCTACCCACTTATATCGACATCACTTATGTCGACAAGCCGCCTATTTCAACAAAAAAGCAAAGTCCCGGTCCCTTGGTCTACTATTACTACCAAAATTGTCATGCTTATGTCGACGTCGAGATAAAAAATAAATGTACATGTCGACAGAAGCCCTTGGTCCCAGCTTGAATAAATCCTTTGTTTTCTAATCATTTATATCGACAAGCTGCCAGTTCTGACCCATACTTTGTTCAACAATTAGTTGATCTTGCCGCCAGGCTTTAATTTTCCCGCCTAATCATTTATGTCAGCAAATGGCCAGTTCCGACCTGTACTTTATTAAACAATTAGTTGATCTTGCCGCCAGGCTTTAATATCGCGGTCGGATAAAAAAAACAGGCATTTGTTTGGTCCTATAAGATTGGCCTCTCACGGCAACTTAAATAAAAGCAATGAAATCTGATCGATTCTTGCATTTTCCAGAATGATTGGTGATTAAAACAAGTTCATTGTGCTGTGAAAGTTTCTTTTTTAACTTTATTTATATTTACAATGGCTACCAACGGCAGTATAAAATGCAGACATGTACTCTTTAAACCAACTTGTTGACAGGTTTTCATTTCCCTGTGAATAGCCCCATCCCCTTGGTAGCCTCAATAAAATGGGAACAGACTGACCAAAATCTAGGCCCATTTAAGTACATGTACTTGAAGCATGTAAATAACAACTATGCAACCATGTGCTAATGCCAACATTAAATATTGTAGTGAATGTTTTTTTCATATCAGGATGTGACCAGTGCAATATTTTATTGTGGATTTTATTACACAAAGGTAACCAAAATGTAATTTGTCAATATACAAGTGTATTTCACACTGATTTTGTCTTCATGTACTCTAAATTTCCATTGTTTGTTTTCTCAAAGTGTAAATGCTACTCACTGACGACAGGTCACCTCTTACTGATGAATTTAACTTGTATCTTTTTTCAGCCCCCCCCCCCCCCTTATCTTGACATCTGCCTATGTCGACAATATTTCCTCGGGCCCGAGGATGTCGACATAAATGGGTAGGACTGTATATACATACAGCAAAACCTGTTATGAGAGACCACCCCTTCTGGCAACAAAAACAGTCTCTCAAGTTTGTCTGTTAGTTTTAAATTTTTTGTTTTATTTCATTATATGTGATTGTAATGTAACATTGTTTGCTGGACTTGACCATGTCCAAAATTGAGTTCATTTCTGCTTGACCTGATTGACTTTTTAAAAAAAATTTTATTTCATTGATGTAAACAACTAATAATAGCTTCATTATTCTCTATGTGTATGAGCTTATTAACCAAATTATTATTCAGGTAAACAAAGAAGGAGTAAGTATATTGATCAGGGTCAGAGTTTTGGAGATTCCCAAGTGAATTTTATAGGCTATTTTGTTGTAAATAAATAAGGCTCGTTAGATCATTCTAGAAGGTTATTTTCCATTAGGTAATGGTTGTTTTTGGAAAATGCTAATTGTGACCTTGAGGTCAAGCAGAGAACTATATTATATTGTGACTGTGAGGATTTTACTAGTTGTGCTTTAACATCTAACAGTTTAAGTTGTATTATGTTGTGACCAGTTTGGGCTGAATTTTATTTTCTTCAAATTATTGAATTCAAGTGATTATTTTCTCTGGAAATACAAAAGTGCTCTAACAAAATTCTAGGATAAAGACATTCATTGGAATTTATACTGAATTCAGACCTGGAATAATATTTCTGTGATTCAACAAGAGACTGTTGACACATCAGCACTTTGCAGACCATAGCAGACATATCATCGCCTTCAGTTTTAGATCTCTTCGGGACTTGAACTGAGTTTTATTCAGGACTTTTTATTACTAGGACTTGTGTCTTTAATTCTTGGATTATTTTTGGATTTAATTCACAATACCGTAAGTTCTTTTTTCTTATTTTTCACTTTGTATTGTAGGGAAATAGATTATTTGTTAAATTTTACAAAGCTTGTTGTCTTCAGTCTTTTGTTACTTATTTTAAGAGCATAGACTCCTAATATATATAGGCACACATATGTATTCATTAATTGCTTATTTAAGTCACCCTCTGTCTCTCTCTCTCACTGTCCATATCTCTCTGTTACTTCAGTCTGCTTGGGTTCAAGTCTTGGGCTTGACCAATATGGATATGTGAGAAAGCTTGCCAGTAACTTCTTATGGGTCATTGGTTTTTATGGTGGTATTTCCAGGTTCTCCCTCCACCAGTCATACAGGTTGCCATGTATGGCCTATCGTGTGCTGAAAAATGGCATTAAACCCGCAACAACAACAACCTCCCATTTTGGATGATGTATTGTGAAAAGAAGTGCAAAATTATTTTGATCTATTTATAATATTTGCAAAGGCCGTGTTCCAATATTTGAATGAGATGTTTTCATAGCATTATGATATGTCGAATGAGTTGTTGGCAAGAGGCCCATCGGGTCTATGCATGTTGTAGGAGGCAACTGCATGGAGGCATCCTGTTTGCCATGGGTTGCATCACTTGTCATTGGAGGAGAGAATCCTGGTAGTTAAGTAGGAGGGAGGCCAAAGGTTGTCGCTCTGATGCAACACTACTTTGGTCTCAGCTTAAGCTTAAGATGTGTGGGGAGAAGGTCCGAATTTATCAGTCAGCTAGTCTATCCAAGTTTTATGGGCAATGTTAAAGAGCAAGTGTTTGCAGAATTGCATAGTTTTCAGAGGTCACCTTTGTCACTAAAGCAACATAGTTGGTATCACATGACTACTGCATTGACCTGTGCTCTCCACCTGGTGAATCTGTTTTTTACCAATTTGCTGCAACAGTTACAGATTTCTGATTGTTGTTTTCAGAATAAATATGTTTAGAAAATTATATTCTTTCATTTTTCTTGACTTATTACGTGACTTTCATTTATATGTTCAATTTGTTTTCCTACAGCAACATCAAAAAAGGGTTATTGTTGATATCACATGATTATTTGAACTCTGTTGTCATTTGACCACTCCAGTGGCCAAGTGGTTAGAGCGTCCGCTTCGGATGCGGGAGGTCGCGGGTTCGAACCTCGGCCGAGTCATACCAAAGACTTTAAAAAATGGTACTAACAGCTGCCTCGCTTGATGCTCAGCATTAAGAGGTTAGTGTTAGGACTGGTCGGCCTGGTGTCAGGATAATGTGACTGGGTGGGACATCATGCTACGTGTCTGCGGCATGATGCCCCAGTGCTAGACATCACTATAAACTGTCACACTGCAGACATCGTAGCGATATGACTGAAAAATTGTTAAAGCTGTGTTAAAAATCTAAATCACACACACTGTTGTCATTAACAAGTAGGTCACCAGATTTGTCTAGTCATGTGACTAGGAATGCAAAAGGTGAGTTCCTGGTCAAATTTCATCAACGCTATAGTTTTAGCTAGTCTGTCAGCAGATTAAAGATGTAACAAATGCTATACTTGCAATTTCTGAGAAAATAAGTCATATTCCTATTGATTTCATGCAGGTATATCTTGATGAAAGGTAGTTAAAGTTTGCTAGGTTGGCAAGTTAGCAGCCACCCTATGCTGACATCAAATGATGTCAGCGAATTGCGAATTTTCAATAGGCAGTGGACTCTGACCGTACACCCCAACATAAATTTTCAAATATCAAAATTGGGGTGGCAAGGTTCAGAGGAAACTCTACCTCTGAGGGCGATGGCAAGGGTCACTTGAGTAAAGTTTATTCTTTGCTTGAGTATACCAGTCCGTTTTGCCCTAACAAGGGAAAGCGATACATTAGTGTAAAACTCATTCCCCATTTTGGGCTCTGAGGTGGGCGAGGAGTACAGGTGATGAACATTTTTGTATGCCATTATAGGAAAACAAACAAAACTTCAGCCAGCTATGTGTGACTTGTCTCAAAATTACCAAGAATAATTCAGCCAGTAATTCTGATGAATCCGGGATATTGGCCAAGATTTCTCATCACTGAATCCAATAATAAGAACCATAAACTTGACATGCTTTCACCTTTTGTGATAGTTAAAGCACTTCAGGGCATGGCTGGAGGTCCATAACATTTTTTTTTAAAGTCTTTGTTCATGGAGATTCACATGAAGATATTTTCTCACAAATCTCTCAGCTCTTTAAAAGGTGTCATTTGAACTAGAGATTTGGATAGCTGCAGTGAGATTGAGAAGCTCAAAAATATCAGCTCACAGAACATGTTGCAGGTGGAACAAGCCATTATTGGCCATAAATCAAGTTGGTTCCCACAAACACTTATATCCTCACATTTAACTGTGCCACTCTGCTTACATCGATCAGACCAAAGTTCTTGAATATCCTTGTTAATCCTTGCATCCCTAATACTTAGCACTGTTTCTAACTGCCAGAAATGTGGCCACCACAAAAATGGCTGAAAGAGGAAACCAGCATGCCCCAGATGTGGGCAGAAGGGTAATGATGGATCATCAGCACAGAGGGGGGTTTCTGATTTTTAGCTCTACTGGTCGTAGACCAGCAGAGCTTATGGAATGATGTGTTGTCTGTCATCTGTCGGTCCATTAGCACAAATTTGTTATCATTACTTCTCCTAAACAATTTGGAGGATTGCCTTGAAACTTTGTGAGCACATTTATCAAATGGTCTGGTTGATCCTAAATGAAAAGGTGCTGCCTAGAAATTCAATATGACCACCACAGTGACTATCTTAAAAATCTTATTGCTACTCCCAGAATGAATGGTCATATCAACGTGGGGTTTTACTGAAGGACTTCCTATGATTTCTAGCTGGTCCTAAATGAAAATGGTGCTGATCTGACATCCGCTATGGCCACCATGGCAGCTATCTCGAAAATCAAAATCATGTCCATCTAAGCATCATAGGATTGAACTGTCCTAACCGGATAAATTTAGTGTGATCGAAGAGTATGAATATGTGCCAAAACCTATGTTGTAGAAGCTAGGAGAAAAATTTCACATCGGAACAGTATGGTTTATATGGAGTATTTAAACTTTATGTATTATCATTGATAATTCTAATGGACTTATAAAATATATCATGCCCTTTCAATGTTTCTTCAGATGAGTACTTTATTTGTGTGTGGAATAACTGTATTTATTCATGTGACTGATGTAATAAAATTGGGTGCAAAACTACGTGCTTCATTGGCACAGTTACCCTCTTAAATCAGTGCACATTAAATGAGAAATACACTTGTAGCAAAAACAGAGAGATTGCATCAGATATTTTACTTTATTCAAAGAACGGCACATTGGCAGATGTATATATACATTTTTAACATATAGAACGAATAGTTGGAGTATCAACACCGTGTACTCACCAGCCAATCTCGTGGCATGTGTGACAGTAAATCTGTAATAATTCCATCAAAAATATGCACACAGAAGTATAATATTTAGTAGTTTTGTCTGACATCATTAAGTGCTCGAAATTAATGCAAATAAATAATAGGAAAGATGAAGTACATTAACAGTACTCTCTACATGCATGTGTACATCCCAAGGTCAATAAATGGGGTCTGTATACATTTCACACTGCTAGAATTTCTCAGCTGTGAATCAGAATACTTTATTGTATTTTAAAAATGAGATTGATCTTTCAGCGGCTCATCCATCCTTTGACTCATGAAAACCTAAATCTTGAGCTAATTGTGTTTAACACTGGACTTAATCCTGTCTAGGGCTTCAAGCTTCTCTTTAACAGCAAAAGCTTTACATTTCCATGCATTTTTATCCATTGTAAATACCCACTAATTAACACTTGACATATTTGTTTACACAACTAAAGTAAGAATAATTGTTAGTCAAGAATTGGGTCAGTTTAATAGAAAATGGCCAACATTATTCACTGCTCAACTATTTGCGTGGAGATTGTTTAGCAACTCTGCCAAGCCAAAAGCATGTGTTGGAGGCTTTTGTTTGTTATTTTTTTTTATGCCTTAGAAATCATTGCCTCATAATTTGAAAAATGTTTAGTTGTGAGATTTACTTTGATGATTAGCAATTACTTATATTAATTGATTTATAAATTCAGGTGAGAATCTTTTATTAACCACTGCATTGCTTGGTGCTTGGTTGCAGCTGAATGAGCATGCATTTGTCAGCTATTGTTTGAACAACGATTGTACACAGGATAATAATAATAATAATAATAATAATAAGATTAACATTTTTGAGCTGACTTCTTTCAAAAATAAACTAAGATCAAAGTGCAGTGATTGGCTATTGACACATTTGATGTGAACATACACAAATAGAAATGTTTAACAACTTTATTCGTATGTGTATAAAGAAAGATGCAGTCATAAGAGTCTTTCTTCTTCAAGAATACAACACATCTTGCCAAATTTTTAAATCAAACTTTTGTTTATTGTGGCACAGTCCTTCAAGATATATATTGTAAAATTTCAGGAGCCATGCCATGATAGTGTTATATTCTAATTCATACATGATCTCTTCTTCCCTGAAATGATGGGAACCTTTTAGACATTGAATCAGTTATATATCATGAAGAGAGAGTATGTTTACACACCAAGTCATACCCATGCCTTAAGAGCAAAGTTGCATCAAGGGAAAACAAATCACTGAGTTCTATCCAGATACAAGTATGACTTTTGATCCAATGGAGATAGTTTATTGAAGCTTCGTCTTTATATATAGCATTACTTTACAGTGTGTCACATATTCAGGGTCAAGGTTACAAAAAAGGTAGTACAAGTCAATTATATCTCCTGCCTCAAGGTCAAGAGTATGATTACAAAATGAGATAGTGTAAATCAGTTATACCCCCGGCCTCAAGGTCAAGATTACAAAAATGGATAGTGTATGTCAGTTATACCACCTGCCTCAAGGTCAAGCTTACAAAATGGGATAATTGTAAGTTAGATATATCCCCTGCCTCAAGGTGAAGATTACAAAAAGGGATAGTGTAAGTCAGTACCTGCTATCACTTTTTAACACCTACAGATAGTTTGATGGATCTTTTCCCAGATATAATTCTTAACTGAAAGGTCAGTGTCACTACCTAACCCTCTTCTGTAAATGGATAAGCATTTTCCTTTAACATGCCATTAAAAACATGTAGATGGATACAACTAAAAGGTGGTAAAAGGTTCAGAAAAATAAATAGACAAACACTCCAAGTACATAAAATGATTTATGCAATTATGTGTTTTTAATTATTTTCTTTCAAGAAATTTATCATTTATTCTTGACAAACAATTAGGTGAAACTGTTTTTGCCCTATGGCTACAAGAAAGTTTACATGTTTGAAACATTAGAAATCTGTTCTTAGTTTTTTGCAAAATAAATAAACAAATAAAACAGTGCAGCTTAAAGAATCAGTCAGTTGAAAATATTAAGCCTGGATTGAAAGGCTTAAGCAGGTTTTTATACCACAGTGCTGTGCTGCAGTTTATACTTACTGCTGGTACTTTGCAACCTCCCTGACAGTTTTTATCCCACTTTCAATTTTAAAGCACACAGCCTGAATGAAAAAAAATGCACAAAACTTAATTCATTCATTAATATATAGTTTTAAATCTGATTGTTGCCTGGGGGTCCCTAGCATTGTCATCTTCATGTTGCAAACCAAACTGAAGTTTGTGTGCTACTGCAGCATTCATATTTATGTTGGTGAGTCTATTTTTTGACATAAATCAAGTTTACATGTAGTACTCACAATTTCATCGATCAGTCAAGTTGAAGTTGCCTCTCTTTCAAGATCATTATACAAGAACACAAGCAAACTTAGCCCTTCATAACTAGAATTAAATTCCTAAAATGCCAGAACCCAGTCCACTGATGTGTTTGCATATTTTAATTTTTAAAGCTAGGACTTTTAAATATTATACACTTCTTCATGGATAACACATGGCAGTGACTGAATTCCATATTGTTTTTACTGATAACCTGGCACACAACAGTTGTATGATCCTAGAACACTTGATCAGAATTTGACAAATAAAAGAAATGACAAAAGTGTGTGCATTTTATTAGAATAAGCAACTTTTTTTCAAATATATCACTGGAAATTTTTAAAGAACAATTCACAGATTAGCTGATAGCAAAACCCTAGTTGTCTACGTAGTGTATGTGTGCATTGTATGAATGCGTGTGTGTGTGTGATTTTAGGAGTAATTGGGCTGACCTTGCACATAGATGGCATCACTCATGTATTGAAATCGGCTTGCAGACAATCAATTATTAATTATCATGTGTCATCATGTCAGAGAACCATTGAGTCTTGGCATTTGTCAGAATAAAGCCAACTTGTCATATCAGAGGACCATTGAGTCCTTTGCAATTGTCAGAATAAAGCCAGCTTGTGTCATGTCAGAGGACCATTGAGTACTTTGCAGTTGTCAGAATAATGCCTGCTTGTGTCATGTCAGGGGACCATTGAGTCCTTTGCAGTTGTCAGAATAAAGCCAGCTTGTGTCATGTCAAAGGACCATTGTTCCTTTGCAGTTGTCTGAATAATGCCTGGTTGTGTCATGTCAGAGGACCATTGAGTCCTTTGCAATTGTCAGAATAAAGCCAGCTTGTGTCATGTTAGAGGACCATTGGGTCCTTTGCAATTGTCAGAATTAAACCAGCTTGTGTCATGTCAGAGTGAGTCCTCAGCAATTGTGAGCTTGACTGCTGAGTAAGTGGAGTTGTTTGTAACTGCTATTTTTTCATTGTTTTTCATCATCATGATGTTCTCAATACCCTGGTCATTAGACACGAAGTTAAGCTGTTTTGTATCAGTATAATCATTTACATAATTATATATATATCTCTTTATTAGTGTCTTAAGGTAATTGGACATTTTAGTATTTAAAATTTGTGAATATTGAGTGTTCTTACTAATTGGAATTTTTCAAAATTTAGTCTGACTTAGTCATTGCCAATTAATTTTTTCTTATTGCTAACATTCCAGATTTTATTTTTTAAAAAAAAGATAGGATCCATAGATCATCTCATATTATAAGTGGGTTCATGAATTATCTTGGGCGAGGATTAACAAGGGAGTAGTGTACTACAACTACCACTACTACCATCACTGCTGCTGCTGTTACTACTACTACTAAAACTACAGCCTGTGTTAAACACCATTAGCTATAACAGCTGCTAATTGGGGGTTTCAGAAGTATCCAGAGATTTTCTGCCATATATTTGTACAGGTATCACCATCTACAATTCCAGACTTTGGAAAAAGTTTTGTTATATGTCGCACATTCCATTGGAGACAATTTATCCAGTTAAGGTTAGCACCTTCCATTTGATGCAGATCAGTCAAAGCCTGTAAGACACTTGTTCTTTCTGCTTCAGCATGATAGAAAGTGTTTGCCTGATACACAATTCAATCCACATCAGAGAAGGTCATAAATCTTCAGTCTTTCACCTCTCATGTCCAGCCGATAATGATCAGGTGTGGTGGACTTGTGCTAATATTGAAGCATAGCACAGGCTTGACTTTCAGCTTACTAAAAAGAATGTTGTTTGTAACATATCCCAAAGTTATATAAATTAGGCAGTATGGATGTAACAGCATGAAACAAATGTAGGGCAGCTGATGCTTGCTGATAAAATATATGAATGATACCAGTGGTGATCAACATGAAAAACATTTTGCTTACAGTTTGGTTTGAGCTTAATACAACAGATAGAAGCACATGATGGACATAAAATATAATAGACACATTGTGGTATATATTAAAAATTTAATGAAAGTAAGTCCACTTCAATTCTTTTGTGAACAATTTTGTAATTTATTTATATTTTGCAACATTTTCAGAAAATAATATTATAAAGCAAGCTTACAGTGTATTCTGCCTCGGGCTTTGCCTACATTTCAGTATGTTCTGTTCTTAAGTTGATTAGTTTTGTTGTTGATTTTAAATCGTGAATTATTATTAAATCTCATTTGCTTTTTTTCTTTACAATAACATCACCTGGCAAATTGCATTTTCCACAGGCTTCTCTTTTGACATTCTGATGACACTTTTCACGAACACCATTTCTGCATATGTGGGCAAAGTCCCGCATATCCATCACCACCACTACAGTGGTGTTGACCCCTTAACTATGAATAAGGAAGTTTATGCCCAGTGCCTCTCCCTCTCCGTACTTTTCAGATTTCACTTGCAACACTATTTCCTGTTTAATCCCCTGAATTCCTTAATCAGTTACCCATTATATAATTGCTTAACAAACTGGCTTTGAATGTCTGTTTAGAATTGGAAATATAATTTTTCAGTGTGTGAAATCATCTGTAATTTATTCAGTAATGTGCAATTTAGTGTTGTATAAGTATATGCTGACACCCAAGCTCTACATGACAATTGAATAGCATGTGGGAGACTACAAATAATGAAAAATATTGAATGACATCACAAGCCCTTTAGCCACGGAAATGTCAGAATTTTTCTGGTTGCAATGTCCAGCCCACCAATCCCTGAAAAAGTAAGTTTATTGGCAGGAGTATAGGGCATGCACACAACCACATCTCCAGAGAAATATCTTCCAAGATCAATGTCGACCTATCATTTGTAATTGGATATATAGGTAAATTGTTGGATGAGGGGGACATATATATATATATATATATATATATATATATATATATATATATATATATATA
>JAECUM010012082.1:0-12449 GCA_016617855.1 Megalonaias nervosa
GTACATGTAATGAAATTGCTTGTGTGTTAGTTTTAAATTCTTTTTTTCATTTTATTTTTGTTTCATTACATTTTATTGTAATGATAATTTTCACTGGATCTGAATCTTTATTCGGAAAATTCACTTCTCTGTTTTGACCTGAGTAGAACATAAAAGGTTGCTTTAGTACTATTTTTAGCTCACCTTAGTTGAGACGTTTGTAAACATTGAATGAAAGCGATTGACTATTAACAAGGTCATGTTCGGCCCATGTGTTAGTTAAGTTGTAAACAGCCTTTCTTTTTTATTTATTTCCAGCGTGAGATTCTTAGCTAGGGTATTTTGGCCTATGTGTAAAATGGCATTTTTGTTTACTGCGCTGTTCAAATTAGTGATCACGTAGCCCCGTCACGTGAGCCACCATGTGATCTAAAATCGTGGCTTAAAACAGACATTTTCTAGTAGATTTAGGCAGTCGTATTCTCTACCGTTAGAGCTCAAGGTGTTTGTGTATGTTGATGTCAGTTGATTTAGACTTCTTCTATTTTGTGGATTAAATAATTTATATTCTCTGGAAAACAACACAAGTGCTTTTCTTTATAAAAATTCTGGGACAAAGACATTTAGTGGAAATTTATTCTGGAATTCTAAACGGGAACATTATAAATTGTGATTCAACGAGGAACTGTTGCCATTGGTACAACGACTTCATCTGACGTCATCGCCTTCCATATTGGAGCTTCATCGAGATTCGAACCTGGATTCAATTAGAACTGTTTAGTGATAGGACTTATATTTTTCAATTCTAGGATTAAGTTTTGGATTATATTCACAAACCGTAAGTCCTATTTCATATTTTTACCTTGTTTTCTAGGGAAATAAATTATTTTCTTAAAACTTACAAAGCTTGTTGGCTTCACTCTTTTCTTTTGTTACCTTTGTACGAGCCTTCACGTAACACGGCAAAAACAGCGAATGTGAGAAGAATCTTAATGACAACGAAATACCGATGAAGTGAGAAACGTCCAATGTGTTGGCTGAGAAACAAAGTACTAGGCAACAACGTAGACAAAGTCTACAGGAACAAAAGATAGCGCACAATTTGCTTAAATTGAAAGAAAAGGAACATCAAGGAGAACAATTTCGCGAATACAATTTTCCATAAACTCAAAAATATTTGCATTCGGTACCAGTTCAACAGTTGTAGTAGTAAGACTAAGGAAATAACCGTCAAATAAACGAAATAACTTTCTTTATGTAACTGATTTCTAAACTAAAATGATCAAACTGAAAATGAATTCTATCATCTAGACGTATTTCGATATCGCTGTACAAACTGACCAAAATCTCAAGGGAACTTCATTTATATATTTACCCGACTGAGTCAAAAATAACAGTAACAGCTTGTCATCACAAGAAAAGCTTCTTAAAATTTCCATAGCCATGTTACTATTATGCTATTGAGTCCAGTTCTTTTCCACCAGAGATAATCATCAAAAGCCATCAAATTACAACTTAAACATATCTAGTCATTAGTATGATAGATGTCTTGTAAGAATAAAAGATATTGACAAATTTGGAGATGAATTTGGTATATTCATAAATATGTACGAGATAGTGGAGGACAAATACACGAGACCAGTGTGTGAAATATGAGCTGAGAAAACATACAATTTGATATTATTTAATCATAATTTAGATCGATATAGTAACGCGGAAGGAAATACTATTGTGTTACAAAAGTTTTATCGAAACATTCATAAAACTTTTAGACATCAGTTAATGGTTCCATTTGTAATTTGCTGCATTTTTAAAAGTATTTTGGCTACGAATAAAGAATATGTGATGTAAACCACGCAAGAAACAGCCAAACACATTCCATAAAGGTATTGTTTGTACCCCAAATCCGTGCTTACGAGTAATAATCCAATAGTTTACATGGGTACTGATTGCATTCAAATATTATTTTACGATGCATTTGGAACAATGACAAAATAATTGAATTGCAAATTGAAAACGAGAAACGCAAGGACTATGGTGCTCACAGAGATAGGCAAAAATATTTTACCTGAACCAACATTTGTCATTTTGGGATAATGTGACAAATACCATTAAGCTATAATGCTCAGGATAGGGAAGCCCAACTCCTCCCACACAGAAAGTTTGTGACCGCGATCAAGTAATATGCATGTGTAAAGGTCCAGCTTATAACGTATGCAATCTAAACTTTGAATATCCAAAATACATCTCACTATTTATTCCTAACTTCTCAGGTTATGGCAGTTGTCCGTACATCAAGGAGTTAGAAGAGATTCCGATCAAGAGGTACAAATCATGTGGAGCGACGAGAAATACATATCTTTCAACAAGGAATTGGTGAAAGAGAGTAACGGTCAACCATGTTTCTTGACAGAAGTAGATTTATGGAGTAATCGTAGGAACAATTAGCAAAGTATTTAGGCAGAAACTAGGGGATGTTTTTGAAAGCCATAGCCGAAATATCTGAGACGAAGACACGTACACATGTGAATTTCATGAACAACACTCAAAGGTTTAATAACACAGTATTAACATCGATGTCCAAGTTTGAAGACCGATATTTCATTGCACCAGGACAAAATCATGATGCGAGTTGAATCTTACTGGTATTGAGTTGGAGCTGCTAACTTATTACGATACGTTTCTGACGGTCGGAACAGCACCCGAACGTATTGTCTTCGGGGGGTCTAGGGCATGATAGTTACTTCAATAACGATGTGGTATTTGCTGGTGAAACGTTCTCTCAAATAACCTTTTCATCGGAGTATGTATGACCCGCTATTACTCGTCACACGAGAAACACGACCGGAGTTATATTTAAAACGACTCATATATCAGCAACACACTAAACGGCCAGAAAATCATTTAGTCTCTGTACCCACGGAATACGGGCAAGCTGTTGTCCGTGACCCATAGCGAGCGTGTTCCCAGGCAATTTGAAAACTGCGTTATTTCCAGTCCAGATCTAATCATACTAATCAAACTGATATTTTCTCTTCCATCAAGTCCTTTTTGCCACTAAGCCACAGCGACAGACGAGATATCAGTATCCGAGCTAGGTTATCCCGCTCCCAGACCAATAAAACTTTCAAATCGCACTGTTTATAGAAGAATTACAATGGTGCTATATTCGATGTTCGATGACCCGCATAACTTTCGCCAAAAAACAAAATCTGCAAGGTTGAAGATTTTCTTCGCGCAGAAGCTGGACAACCTTCGTGTTCCTATTTTTGTATCCAAAGAACAAAGCACATATGTTGCTTGCGATACCTATGATTCCCATCGAAATCGTCAGCAGATACCGCCGCCATATTGTTAGTACGTTTGAAGTGCGCGGGACAAAGCTAGTCAGCGGCGCATACAGCTCGCAAACAATTTTAATGGTTATGTTCCATTTTGCGCCATGCGGAAACGGAACACCGGGATCTCCAGCCTACTCCGCTGTTTTTCGCCACTATTACCGGTGTATCGTGAACCTCCAATTCATGCAGAGCTGCTTGATTTTTGGATTACCTATTTTTAAGGTCTTTTCCAATGCCCGGTCGTATTTGGTACTAGCCCAATCCTTGCAGAATTGCATGATATGCTTGCGACCATCTGAGGCAGCCATTACCATAGCATAATCGTACTAATAGTCTCCCTGCACTTTGTAACGTTTCACAGCATCCGGGTGTCATCCTAAAGTGGTCATACCCATGGCTCGACCGTATTTTAGGTTCTTTGACTTCTTAACATCCTGTGTGTCTATCCTTTCCTAAGCTGATCAGCATAACGTCCACATGGCCGTTTTTAGCAGCCACATCCAAATCGAGATTTAACTTTCTTAATCCTAATTCTAAAAGAACTGCAAGACATTTCCTCGACCTTTTCTGGAGACATATGTTGGGGTTTATTTAAAATCCGTGGTGCCCAGTGAACTGCATTTTTGAACCTTGATCTGGTCGCCTTAAGTGGCGGCCTCGACTATATCAAGGTCCAAAAATTATAAAATCTGCACAATTTTTCGCAATACCAATAGTGAAATATTTCTTTAAAACCTAAAAAATATACTAACTACGTGTGGAGCGTGTCCAGAGAATCGGGCCAACAATAGGATGTGTCGTTTTCACGGGCTCTTCCCGAAAGAAAGAACTATGCAATCAAGTTTTGTATGCTTCCATATGAAGTTTCTTATAAATTAAAATATATGCAACCATGGGGCAAAGTATTGTGTAATGTAGTCCGTATGTCCATCTGTCCTTCCATCCGTCTGCCCTGTACCAATTTGTTTCCCTACAATAACTCAAGTTGTCCACCATCAACGGTTATCAAACGTTGTGGATATTTTGCACTTGAGTAAGAAAAAGCCCCTATCGAATTCGGAGTGAAAAGGTCAATGTTAAAGGTCACAGTGTCTGAAAGAAGAAAAGTGATTAACTAAACATTTTGGAGCTATCGATTGCTTGTATTTGTGGTAAGAAAGGTGTCTGTCGAAACTGGGGTCTAAATATCAAATGTCAAGTTTGCTGTGAGGGAAATAATGGTTTTCACACAATGATATTCTACATAACAGAAATAAACCAAACGATGTGGAATGCATGTACTTCGGATAACGTAAAAACGTTTTGATTGGCGGTTAAAACGTCAAAGGTCAAAGTCACTGTTACCGAAATAGAAAAATGATTTTCGCAAAAAGACAATAGTTCTACAACATATAAATAGACCCAAGTAATGTAGATGCCTTGTGAGTGGGGTAAGGAAGTAAAATTAGATTTTGAATTAAGTAGGTCAATGGTCAATGAAAGAAGTGCAAGTTTTCTGCAGAATAACTTTATTTCCAGACCACTTACCTTGACCATAGATTGTGGATAGCTTGCTCAAATCGTATGGGGTCAAATAATCAAAGGGTAAGATCATTATGGCATAAAGAAAAATTATTTTTGCAGCTTAACATTCTTTCTAGAGTAAGTTCATTGTGCAAACATTTTGCTTATGATAACAACGGATGTATAGTGTACATTGTGTGATATTCACACGAGTACCTCTTAATCCTTCGAATCATAAGCTTCGAAACGATCGTGAATTTAGGTAAGTTTAAATTAGTCGGACTTAAATGGAGCTGAAGTCAGAGTTAGACAGAGCTCTTTTCTACACCGAGATAAGGTTTAATCCTGCTTATTACGGGATCATATTTTGGGCTCTAATCTTAGCCGCTATCATGTGGGACATAGCTGAGCAATTAGTCTTACGAAAACCCAAAACATGCTCTGCGTATGCCCTACAATACGTTTGTTTTTTTTTTTCTTCTTTTTTTAAGATTGCTTTGCTCTTTTGAAAATAATGTTAAATATGATAGCAACAAGACTCATAGGTTTTGGTTTGGTGCTTTACGGCACAGCAACACAGGTAGGTTGTGTCGAGGCAATAGGAGCAAAGTATCTTGCCAAAGAACACTCCACGGTAGCGGACCCAAGTTTTCCAATGGTAGGATTCAAACCCGCACCCTTTCAGTGGTACTTCCAGCACTCTAACCACAGTGCCCCCTCCCCCCGACTCATGGGTACTTTGTATATATTTATGTAACATATTGATAGTCTTTGCTTTATAATAATCTCACAGTGATAAAATAAAGACGATGACAATTACGACGATTATAATGGCGACATTTATAATCCGGCAAGCTATTCTCTGCACATTAAATTATATAGAGAATCAAACCTAGCTCGAAATTATTAATTGGTCAGTGGTATATTGCAACCTGTGTTATGTGATGGTTGATTGATAGATGGCAGCATGGGCTGAAGGCTTACCGTGATTAAAAATGTAATCTTGTTTGGAGCTGGTCTGTGCGATGATCTCCGCGTAATCCGAATGTGTGCTATTATCCATGTGAAATGTAATGAGTGTACAAGTATGCTAAATCATCATCAACGATTATAAAATCTCGTTCTAAAAATATCCTTACAAAAAAAATCTATGAAACAAGGAACAGAAGAGTAGGAAATGTGATCGTTCCTGGGATAGGAACATGATCAGTATAAAAGGAACCGAACAGGTGTCAAATAATGTTTAGTTTCCCTTAAATACAGTTTCCATTAAAACTTGTAATTGTTTTGCGTGTTTCCTTGAGAACGGCATTTTGATCATATTTCCTCACCATGATATAGCCAGTAATGTTCTTAAAGATCCCTCAGAAAAGACCCATTTTAATAAATAACATGTGCAAGAGTCGGTCAGTTGCCACAGTAACCGTTCCTAACGTAAAAATAGCGAGCACAGTTAGAAAAAAAAAAAAAAATCTGAAAATGTGGATTTTTTAATAAATGTTGAACGTGTACAATCACATAATTATTTGTGCTGGGATCTGAGATATAACGAGTCAGAGATCACTCGTAAATGAGCGAAATTATGAAGTGTGATTAATTTACAGGTAGACACGTACACAAAATTTAGGTTTGAAGTATGCGTTTCAAATTGTTAAGTAGAATTGAGTAAATCATTTGTGAAGGTTTTGCTATCAACTTTAATATGTTTCTGAGTCTTTTCTTATTTTGTCAGTCTTCAATATGACTGATTAAAAAACAAGCAAAATTAAATTCGATATGATAAATTTGCACCTAAGATCGCTTATTTTAACTGATGACAGCCTTGTCAAAGGTCTTGACTTTTATCCTGCAGACGGTGATTTAATTATTACATGTTTGGTAATAACACATGGCGTCTTTATGTGAAAGAAAACTTGTATGCCAGCACAAGCTTAAATGTAACTTCTTATATCTGTATATCAACTAATCCGGCCTAGTGGTTAGAGCGTCTGCCTCGGATGCGGGAGGTCGTGGGTTTGATCCCCGGTCGAGTCATACCAAAGACTTTAAAAATGGAACTAACAGCTGCCTCCCTTGGCGCTCACCATTAAGAGGTTAGTGTTAGGACTGGTCGGCCTGGTGTCAGGATAATGTGACTGGGTGAGACATTATGCCACATGTCTGCGGCATGATGCCCCAGTGCTAGACATCACTATAAACTGTCACACTGCAGACATCGTAGCGATATGACTGAAAAATTGTTAAAGCTACGTTAAAAATCTAAATCACACACACACACACACACACACACACACACACACACACACATCAACTAATCCCTAATTTTTCAATAATAACTTGAGTAAGACTGCAGTTAGCATACAATTTTAGAGAAGAAACTATAGAAATTAATAATTTTGAATTATATAAGAAAAGAAAAGAAAAAACAAAACAAAACAAAATGAACAAAATCCGACATATGCAGTTACGCTAGTCAGCTCTGTCTCCACTCAATAGCCACTATATTCACCAGCAGCTGTGTTTTCTGCATCATTACAAAAATGTTATGTGATAACAAGCAAAGACAAATGAATGTATTAAATTTGATAAAAAATGCTATTTCCCCTGCATTTCTTATCAAGTTGTATTCATTTAAAAGATAGCGTACATGACATTTTTTATTTGATAATTAAGATCACGACTGATGTTGCATACCTGGTGAATTCTCCAGTACTCAAAGGATGACCCGTACGTGTTTTTTCATAAAGAAGGTACATGAAGTTACAACAAACATATCCATAACAGAAAAGCCAAATTCAAAATGACATTTGATGCACATGTTATTGTGTGCATAGCGCATTTCTTACCTGTAAAAAATTGGCTGTTACAAGATAATAATTATTATGGCGTGCAATGCCGTCACAATTTAGGCTGATTGTTTTACCATATTTTGCAGGTACACCGTATGAAAGGTGTTTCAAACGTCAGCCCAAACCTTTAAAAAAATCTATACACCATAGAAATATAGATAACTGATATCAAGGAAGTTTCACTTATGATCTGTACAGCTGTAAAGCTGCAAAGTGCATTCCCATTATATTTAACATCTAGAAATCAGCATGGTTTCTCATTGAAATGTTTATGTAAACATTAAACTATAGCAAGCGTGTGTAATGTCCTTAAACTCCTCTGACACCTTTAGGACCGCCCCGGTGGCCTAAGTGGTTAGAGCAGCCTCAGTTGCGGGAGGTCGCGGTTCCAAACCCCGATCGAGACATATCTAAGACTTATAAAAATGGTACTAGCAGCTGCCTCGCTTGGCACTCAACAATTAAGGTTCGTGTTAGGACTGGCCAGCCTGGTGTCAGGATAATGTGACTGGGTGGGACATGGCGCTACATGTCTACGGCATGGTGCCCAAGTACTAGACAACACTATAAACTACCACACTGCAGACATCCTAGCAATATGACTAAAATTGTTTAAAGCTACGTTAAAAATCTAAATCACATACTCACACACGATTTGACACCATTAGAGGTAGACACATGAATGTTGGGTCAGGAATAGATATATGGGGCAGACAGTACTAACACTTTTGGAATTTTGATCGTACCCCTTGGGGTGGGACTTACGGATAGCGGAGTGTTACAATTTCAAATAGCTCGTGATTTGCTTGTCTGACGAGTCTCTGAATAAACATAAGTGTTCAATGGCACGTGAGTCAACACAATTCTTTGCTTATTCCAGAGAACTTATGCCACAGTCATAAAATATAGACAACTGAGAACCTCACATTATAGCCATTTATCCACTCACTGGGCGTGAAAAGACAAATTTATACATGTAACTGACATTGACCCCTGAGCTCATCCATATTCCTCCGGATTTAGCCCCTGTGTCATAACTAGGAAACTATCGAGATCCCCACCCTATAAGCATATAAATACTTTCTAGGCACGTGCCTTACGTTTGTATTGACACCACTCATCAAGATCGATAATTTCTCGCAGGATAGATATATGATATAGCTAAAGTGCATAATGGAAAGGACGATTGCATGAAAGGAAGAAGAACAAAACACAAAAACAGAGATTAATTCACTGAATCTACATGATGTTTTGCTGTTGATCTTTACAGAAATGATCGTTAACACTCAAGTTGATGACAATTTCATAATATATTTGTAAGACTAGCTGGGGGTTAACGCCATATATAGAAAAACATAAATAAATTTGACGTCTCTCAGGGAGCTACTCACTTGAATAAAAGAAATTGGCCCAAGGCGGGCTGATCTCATTCTTGTTATGCCCTGTATTCTAATATTCTAATGACCTGGGATGGTCCAAAGATCAGCCAACCTAAATTATTTTAATTATGTCGTTAGTGAACGTGATATGGTAAGACGTATTTGCCCAACATATGAATTTAGTGATAACAAATAAAATAAAAAACTGTACAAAGAAAAGAATATAAACGCTGGCTTTTATGCATCAAATTATTTTAAATTTGAAAAACAAATTGAACAATTCGTCTGCACATCGACAGTGAATTTCGAATTATTTCAGCTCCTATGGGTATCAATATTTAAGAAATATCAGTAGATGTTTTAATGATTATATGTATGTTTTGAATAGAAACATCATTAGGTGTCATATGTATATGTAACACACACCATTAGGTGTCATTTTTCAACATAAAATGTATTACTAAGTGTCAGATCTTTGCGTAAAACACACCATTAGGCGTCTTATTCCTACATAAAACGCATTATTTGGTGTCATATCTCTGCACAAAACACCTCGTTACGTGTAGTATCTACAATATAACGCATAATTAGGTCTTCATTTCTTTAGATAAAACATACTATTAGTTGCCATAATGTTTTTAGAAATAAAATAAACCAATGTAGATAAAGTGAGTTCTTAAATTACCCTAAGATTCCAGGCTTGGCTTTCTACGTTCCGAGTTATATTTTGCAAGCTGTTAAGTAAACTTACCTGAAGTAGAACGTTTATATCTGAATACTGTAATTTCTCTAATTTAATAAGTCTGAGTTCTGATGCCCTATTTGATCTGTATATTTACGTGTACATCAGTATGAGATGCATTAAATAATGGAAGAATCATACGTATTCACCTTGCTAGCTAAGTGAACCATTTTTGATACGCAAAAGAAATACATTATTCTCGTGAACCATCCCTATAAAGTGACGTATTGCTTGAGCAGATATTAGGGCACTCGTTGATAACTTCACAAGTTGTAAGTAACGGCAGGTTAGATGTTTTTGTTTTGTTCCTTGTTTGTTTTAAACTGAATATAAGTTTGTAAATGCTCAACGGTTGAAGCAAACGCTGTGTCATGAAACAATCCTGACGATATTTAGCAGTTACATATGTGTTACGAGTTAGAAGATGTATAATATAAGAAGACCTCCACACTATAAGACTACGTGTATACTTAAAGAAGCTGTGGACACTGTAAGACGACGTGTAAACTGTAAGTCGACATTGATACTATAAGACGACGTGTGAACTGTAAGTCGATATTGATACTTTAAGACGGCGTGTGTACTGTAAGACGATGTGGATAATGTAAGATGACATCGATAATGTAAAATCACGTGATATATTTTAAGAAGACTTATACGCTATAAAACGAGGTGGATACTGTGCGACAACGTGTATATTTTAAGAAGACGTGTACACTATAAGACGACGTGGATACTGTAAGACAACGCGTATATTTTAAGAAGACGTGTACATTATAAAACTACGTGCATACTGTAAGACGACGCCGTATACTTTAAGAAGACGTGTACACTATAAGACGAAGTGTATCTTTTAAGAATATGTGTACACTATAAGACAACGTCGATACTGTGAGACGACGCTATGCATTTTAAGACGACGTGTAAGCTATAAGACGACGCTTTTCAATAATTTTACTGTCATCTGCCTACAAGTCTGATACATGTACTCGTCTTACTTCAAAAACGCCCGCTTCAAAGTGAAAGCAGTCAAATTTACTTCACCGAAAAAAAAAATCATCAGATTTATTTCTTGTTCGGTCAAGCAAACTACATTTTACTTTTGTAAGAGGACGCTATATAGTACGAGTGGTATTGTATCCAAAATAGACCAACCGCCCTGTAAACGGACACATACATCCAACAGAATACAAGGAATAAGAGACAATTTATTAAAGCAATTAAGCAATACATATTAACAAGAACTTTACAAGTAGAACAATGACTCGTATGATTTTAGTTAAACTAAATACTCATTTGAAAATAAAATATAGCATATAATATTTGCAATTATTATATGCTCATTTTTATTTCTCCGTGAACTTTACATTGTCAGAATCGGCTAATATTTTCCGATATTGCACTCGCGAGTAACTTCATATTGCACTCACGTATGCCCAATAGTCTATTAGGAACTACTTTGTAAACAAATCATATACACTCACGTAGCAGGTGCTTTAAGTTTTGGTTGATTAAATTTGTTTCTGAATGAACTAAAGCAGATGTTTCGTGGACTGCCACATACCAACTGCTTTGCCACATTCCGCGTTAACTTTCTTGATACAATGTTTCGGATTTAGGCGAGATAGACGCCAGATTTCATAAAATTGATGGGTCCCCACAAATAACATGCAAGTGACAAGGCATAAACTGTCTTCTTTAGCTGGTAATAAGAATGGCAAAAAATATACTTACAGTTTTACATCCTGAATGTCTTCAAAATGTATTGTCTTAGTTCTGCAAATCCGAATTACATGAGCCATGCCATGGGTGGTCAAGCTGGATTACACATTTCGAAATTGTACTGTAATTTCGACTATATTCTAAGTGCAATTACATCCTCCTTACTTCACTCAAAATGAAATAACCATTATATTCCATTGCGTCTTTTTGATAATTGCAATTGAAAGACTTAATATTTTTCCCACATTATGACTTCAAACATTTAATAACATAACAGAAACACACTTGCAGATGTCAACACGCTCCTCCCTCGCTGCTGCAATCCGATGTACATCATGTAGAATTGGCACAGATAAATCCAGTCCATAATCACAAAATTTCGCAGAAGAGACAAAAATACCAAAATCTATTCATTCCAGATTAAATGGAAAAGTTGTTGCAATGCGCATTCATTCACAATATGACTCCAAATTTCAATTTCAAGTAGACGAAAACGCCATTTTCTTTCGAATGTTATGTCTAGCGCGCGACTAAGTTCAAATTTATCTGGGCGGAGTCATGTGCGCGTTAATGTTGTTGTGTAATGATGAATCTGCACTTGCGTATTTAGTTTGGAATACGGCATACATTAAGTTACTTTGTTTCTTGTAGTGTGTGTTTGTTTATATAATTAAGTCTAAGGTAGAATAAGAAAATGAGCATATAATAAAATTTTACTGCATTTGTATGAGAAAATATGAACTCGTTTTGTCGGATGGATATACTGCTCTCCCAAGGTCGTGCAGTATTTCCATCCGAAAAACTCGTTCATATTTTCCCCATGCAAATGCAGTAACCTATAATTCCACGTTTATCACACACACACACACACACACACACACACGCACACACACACACACACAAACTATATATATATATATATATATATATATAT
>JAECUM010012083.1:0-43692 GCA_016617855.1 Megalonaias nervosa
CTAACACAAACATCAGCTATCACTATGGCTGGGGGTGGGGTGGGGGTGGTTTAGTGTATCCCCTACGGATGCGAGACTGAGAGTCAAAAATCTCCTTGGTGTCAAAACTGTGGGTCAGACTGAGTAAAAAACAAACTTTGGTATCAAAACTGGGGGTCAAATGAAAAATTTGGAGGTCTCTGAAGCACAAATGGGGTTAAAGGGAAACACTGATGGTTATTATTTACAGATATTACATTTACAGTCTATACCATTCCAGGATGGAATCAAAGCTCTAAATGAATTAAAGTTTGGTTGCTCTCTAAAGTGGTTAGGTAGTTCATTCCATGGAGTGGCAGCTGCATATCTAAAAGACTTTGTTGCCAACTGTTGAGGTTGTGATTCTTGGGACATCTAAAATATTTGAATATCTAAAATTATATTTATTGTGTATTAAACTTATTAGATTGTTCAAACATATGGGAGCAGCACACTCATTCAGTATTTTGAAAGTCTCTAGAGCCATAACCCTAAGTCTATGCACCTTTAGAGCTAGCATTTTTGCCATAAGTAAAATTTTATCGCAGCTACTTGTAAGATCATTATGCACAAATCCCAGAGCACACTCTTGTATATTTTGAAGTTTAGTAGTGTCCATGGCACTGCAGAAATGCCAGGCTAAAGGACAGAAATTGAAATTTGAGAGGATAAATTTATATAAGAATGTTAGTTTGTTGAATCTAGTTAGCTTATGACCAATACTTTTCAAAATGCTTTGAAGCTTTCCTACAGATATTTTTTATGTGTGAATCAAACTGCAGTTGACAGTCAATGTCAATTCCAAGCAGTTTAACAATTACTTCACAATTTATGACAACACCGCTTATGTTAAGTCATACTGAATATCTTTTTACCTACAGCTATTGCTTGAAACTTTTGATAGCAGTGGACCAGTCAATCAGAATATTTGACTCTGCTTCAAGTGTGTTAATCAGTGTTAAAATCCAGTGAAGAAAGTGTTACAGTGTTATCGTCAGCATAGTTATATAAAGAGCCAAATCTAATAAAACAGAAGATATCGTTGATATAAACAGTAAAAAGTAATGGTCCAAGGATCATTAACTGAGGAACCCCTTTTGAATTTCAGACAAATTACTCATGACACCCTGCAACTTAATTTGCTGCTTACAAATCAACAGATGCATCAGTAAGGGCCCCACATAAGCTCTGACAAACTATAAGCCCTTAATTTGCAAATCAGAATGTCATGAGGGAGGCAGTCAAAAGCTTTGTATGAGTGCATCATGACTGCACCTACATATTTGTTTTTATCAAGAGCCTTCCTCCAGTCTTCAAGCAAGTGTAACAGAGTGGTCTATATCCATGACCTTCAGGAAAAGCACCTAAATGTTTGATAAAAATGTTCTCAACAGATAATGCTAACTGGGTCTCAATTGATTTCTCAAACAGTTTGGATATGACGGGTAAGATGCTTAGATGTCTATAATTGCTTTTGTCAGTAAAATTGTTCATTTTGAAAATCAGAACTACTTTAGCTTCCTTCAGATGACCAGGAATAATATTTGATTGCATAGTTTTATTACCATAATTAGATCTGTAATACGTCCCACATGGATTGGTACCCCAGCTTTAAACAGTTTAACATGAATATGATACCCTCCTGTAGCTTCTTTTCCAAATTTAAACCTCTCAAAAATGTATGCACTTCTTCATGGTTAACTTGCTTAAATTCAAAAAATGTGTTCATCTTGCTATTGTCCATAATACCCTTGATACTCTGATGGGTTAGAGGTTCATAAGAAACATCCTTACCAATGTTTAATGCCACATTTACATAAAAATTATTGAAGATTTCACATACTTCTCTGTCACTGTTTACAAATTTTGTACCTTCAGTGAGAATGATCTTATCTTGACCAACCAATTTTTATTAAGGTATAAACTCACGTATAAGAAGGATCCAACTTCACACTTCATAAAAGCAGATCTTCTGTCACGTAATGCACTTGTAGAACTTGGTCTATGCATTTTATTAAGGGTAATCTGAGGAACAAACAACACAGAACCTGATCTGAGGACAAATTCATTTTTTTTCATTTTTCTCATTTCTCCCATGACTTGGCTGGTCACAGGGGCGCCATTAACGACTTTGCAAGACTGGCTCTCTATTTTGCCCTGTTCTCCACTGCTCTTTGGGATTTTGCAAAGTCCATGTCTGTCCACTCTTTGATGTTATCTTCCCATCTCTTCTTCTGTCTGCTTTGTTTCATCTTACCTCCCACTGTGCCCTGTAGGATTGTCTTTGACAGGCCAGATGATCATGAGATGTGACGATACCATCTGAGTTTAGGTTTACTTACAGTGGTGAGCAGACACATTATGTGATGGGAAATCAGGGTGTAATTTGTTTGCAGCTGGATGCAGCTTATAAGCAAGCATAGATGTAATAGATTGTAATATACACAAAATCATGACTGAAATGGCATGTTTACCATTTACTCATACATGACTGAGTGACAAAATTACAATTTGTTCAGTTATGACTGAATGACATGACTGCCATTTACTTACACTGGACTGATATTACACATTTACTATTTATTCACACATGACTGAAATGACACATTTACTATTTACTCATGCATAACTGAAAGGTCATAGTTACCATTTACTCACACATGACTGAAATGACATGTTTACCACTTACTCAGTTATGACTGAAAAGACATGTTTATGGTTTATTCAGGCCTGCAACTTGGTATTAAAATTGGGCTTCCAAGCATTAATCTTCTGGTTCAGAAATTTCACCAGGGAAATTTTATTTAATATATAAAATGTATTATTCTGTGAGAGATGGAATTCAATGAGTGAAACAGATTGTCCAAACTTTTGTGTGATTTTTCTCATTCTGTGAGATATAATGATAAAGCAAATTTTGAATCCAAATGAAAAATGAATATCAAATTCAAAGTGGCAAACATAGAAACTCATAGATTAATGGCATACATGGTGTAAACATGAGTAAAAACAGTATGAGCATGTATCGTTATTAATTTGTTTGGCCAAAATTTATATTTTCCATTTTATTCTCAATCTGTCAATAATTACCATAAATTTACTTGCCACTGGTTCTTTCTTTATCAAAGAAACAAATAAGTGGAAATCTGAAACATTATATAAATATAGATTTGACAAATGGAACACAGAAACAGATATGACAATCTTAAAGTTGAAGAAATTGAAAATTTAGATACAGTACAGCTGCTAAACATGTGAAATTGTTCAGTATTAGGAACATAAGTACTCAATCTAACTGATATAATTTGATATCATAACATATACTAGCTACATATGTTACATGACTCAATATAGTCTTATACTTGTGGCAGTTATTTTGTTTTAATCATCATTTAGTCATTCATTTGATAGTGATTACGGGCTCTTCCATTAAAACATGCATGGGACCCTGGGAAGGCACTTTTAAAGTGGGGTACTCACCAATAGATGCAATTTAGAATTTTCTTATCATTTTAACATGAACACTGTGAAAATGAACTACCCTGGCATATATTTTTAAAAAACTGACTTCCCTGGGTACCATGTATGTTTAAATGGAACAGCCCTAAACAAAAATCTCACAACTCACACCTAATATGAATGGTGGAATGGATAGAGATTGGAGTTGGTCCCAGCAGTTAGCCTAAAATTAAAAACATTTGTAGAGGACATAATTTAAGGGGCGGGGGGCATGACAAAAAATAGCATCAATGAATGAAAGTTAAGTAACAGTAAAACACCACAAAATATATCAGTTTACTCCCAAACCACAAAATCGTAAGCCCAAAAATATTTCTGATTGTACAGAATCCTCCAATCCTATGACTACTATCTCTAGACTGTGTTGCTAACCTGCAAACCAACCGCAATCATCTGCAAAAGTTTACAGTCTAAATTAATCAATTCAGAATGGGCTTGACAATGAAAACATCGCAAAAATGAATGTATTCACAAGTTGTATCACATACTCTGCATTTTCCATGTATCCTTCTTCTCCTGAAAAGTGTCGCAAAATATGTGCCATTGATTATAGTTCTACCTAATGAACATTACTCACTGATCAGAGAACTGTTGTCCAGAATCATATCCATAGTCACCATATCCACCACTGCTGTAAAAGCCATCACCTGCCTCTCCAAAGCCTGACATTTTGTATCAGTCCTCTGGAAATGTAAGGAAGGCATAAGTAAATATTCACAGAAGATGTGTATTATTAAACACACTATTGTTATAGTAACAGAATTCAAAATGAGGTTAAAAAATGTTAGCATTTAAAAAGGCATGTTGCAAAAAGCATGTAATAAGGTATACATCATCACAGCAATGTAAGAAAGTGGTCATATAAGTACAATTACAGGCCTCTGAAATTATATCACTGTACTCTGTAGTAAGAAAACTACAATATCAGAGGTGTGAAAAAAACCCATACATATATATACTCCAACGCTGTATTATCGCAGCAAATGGGATTTTCCGATTAATTTTTTTTATAGGAATAGGTAGAGGGAAAGTCAGAGAAACTTTACAATTTGTAACAATGCACCAATAATAGATCAGTTTTAATATTTACCGATAACAGCATTAAGTACCGCGATAATACAGCGTTCCAGGCTACATACATATATACATACATACATACATACATACATACGTACATACTATACATACATACATATAATACCTCCTCCTCAATGATACTCTGACATTTTATTTACTAGTGATAAAAATATCATAAACAGGATTGCCCCTGCCCCCGAAATTCTATCATTATCTTATTACAGTGGTAGAAGGCCTGTTGTACATTATACATGGTACACTATCGAAGTCGGTATAGCGAATACTGTCACGCAGTCTGTTTTATTACTCTAAATTCGTATACTGCTGGCATGGATAGGCAAAAAAGGAACTCTCTGCGAATCTGTACGACATATTTTTCACATCGACCCTCTAGCACTCGAAAATAGATTCCTCTCGAAAATAAGTGACGTAACGTGAAAAATGCTAAATTTGTTAAGCTGGAGTGTTTTAAACTATTGGTTTATGAATCAATATCCCAAACAATTATAAAAAAAGATAATATGTAAATCTAAGTTTTTGTCTTAGCACACTGGATAATAACCTAAGACGAGATTTTACACCCAACCAGGGTTGCTGACGACGACTATTAGCCGGAAGTTGAATGTGCAAATTTGTGATTTCTGTGGTTTGCAGACAACACAACAACTCTCATTTCTGTCAATCCAGACACAAAACATCTCTGCTGCATATATTTTCTCCCATTTTCGGGGTGGGGTGGGGGACAGAGCTGGCATACGGACCACAACAATATGCAAACGCATACTACACAACCCCTCTTTTTTTGTCAATCCAGCCCAATAAAAAGTATGTTGTAGATTGTTTTCCCTAGAGTGGGGTGGGGGTGGGGGAGCAGGCATACAGACCACAACAATATGCAGAGGCATGATTCTTAGGATCCTTTGAAATTCAATAACTTTTCAAAATTATTACTGACAAATTTTATTTTCTTCTAAAATAAGTTCTTGTAAAGTTTAACCATACGCGGTGCCAAAATTCATTATGATGTAGCACAGAGCTAAAGTGTATATCAACGTTGTCATGCGGACGCATTTACTGAAATAAAATTATATTAATTGTTGTTATAAAATTTAATAGTAACATAGTTAACCAAAATCTATTCATTCCTGATTGCTGAGTGCTCATCATCTTAATAGCTGTCCAAAAACTTCCAGATGAAAGTTATTGATCGCTAAGAATTTTTACAATGGTGTCCAGATACTGAACGGGTCGTGGAAAATACCGTAAGAACTACTACAAACACTACGAACCACTAAGTGCTACAAGGTGGCAATAATAAGTCATCGAAGTACTTATTAAAGAAAATAAAAACGAAAATTCACGTTAATCACTGACAAATTTTCACGAAAAACTATATTATTTGGAGCTATGTTAGTGACAGGCAAATTTCTCAAAAGACAAAATTTTACATCTTACATCTTGATTTTGCGCGACTTACATTTCCTGGATTTAAATACCACCGGGGAAAAAAAAGGAAACCCGTTGTCTGTTATTTCTCTCTTTACCAATAAACGAGATCTTTTTTAATTAAGACAATACTTTTTAAGAAAATAACCAGTTTATGAATGCGTTAGTAGTATATGGGGATACTTTACAGACAATGGGAATTAGCATTACGGGACCTTAGTTTGTACTATACGGACAAGATTTTTACGGACAAAAATGACCCTGGGACACTCTACGGACAATGGGAATTTTGTATAGGGACAATAGGAATGGAACAGGTGGCATGACGTCACGGTACTGGTCACTTGCAACAATGTAGCAAGTACCGTGACGTCATGCCACCTGTTTCATTTCTATACAAAGTGTTATGCATTCGCGTTCTTGTCAGTGGATAGTATAGTATGTTTTATGCCTTCACGTTCATTTCCATAGATTGATGAACATCAATCTATTCTACCCAAGTTATACGACCGACTAAAAAAAAATTTAGGTTAAGAGAATAATGTTTTTGTGAGTTAAACATAAGTTATACAATCGAATACATTTTTTTTTAGGCAAAGTGATAATAAATATCTTTTCGAGGTATAGGAAGTGGCTCTGAAAAGGGCCGTTGTTTGATATGTTAACACCAATCCGTTAACATAGAGGGCATCGCACAGGTCTTCTTCTCTTCCTCAAACTTTGTCTAACCTCTGGTCCGTAGATGAGAGTCCGCTTCAGACAACCTTGTCTTTCCACATAGGTCCTTCTTTTCCAAACACTTGTCTCGGTGATCCTAACGATTCTATATAGGGAATGAATATAACGATTCAACGTTGGTCCACATCTTTGTGACGAGGAACAGGTGAAGGGAATGAAGTGAACTGCGTTTATTTATAGTGGAAGACCGGATCGAAACGATTGAAATTGTTCACCAATCCCAACACGCGTTACAAAATTTAGTCACTTCGCGGAGTCTGTCTTCCAATCCGAAGAGAGCTACATGTGACGTCACATTCCCTATATAGGTGCGCTAGCGTCTGTGTGCAGTGAATCGATGCGACATTGTTTTGTGAAACATGACTGAAACTAAGAAGACGATAAATAGGGGTGCACCGGCTTTGGAGACGAAAAGCGATGGCATAGCAGTGGCTACCAAAGTTAACACAGCGCTACTTCCAGAAGAGATCGATTTCAACTGGGATTTAGTAGATTTTCACCCTTTGCAAGAATTTGTTCTAGTACCAGTACCTTCGCCACCTTCTCCTTCTTTATCATACGTCGATGATTTTAAACAGAGACAGAAAGAAGAATTGGAGAAATTTTTACAGCAGCAGAAAGAGGCAGAACAAGCATTTCTCCTTGAACAGCAACATCGAGAAGACGAGGCAAGAAGGACCAAATCAAAACCAAGAGACACTTACGTTTTTTCAGTCTGGTCTATTCTGGTACAAATTTTTACAATTCAATGTCACAACACAACACTTTTTAAAAAAGTTCATAGACTTCTTCTGTTTCTTTTTTTCTTCTTTCACTCTCTGTTTTCTGAATTTCTTCACTTTCACAGTTTTTTTCCTCCTCTTCTTCCTCACTTTTTTCTCCTCTTCTTTTCTTTTCTGTCTTCTCTTTCTGAACGTGTCAGGGTTCTTCCTTTGCCGAGGGTACCTCTTCTTCTTCCCCCTCCTGCTCCTGTTGTTTCTTAGGGCAGTCTGAAGACCAATGTCTTTTCTCTTGACAATGATAACAGATATCTTGACTTTTGTCTCTTTTGACACTGATCTTGCTTTTTTGACTATCTGGACATTCTGTAGTCCAATGTCCTTTCTTCTGACAGATATAGCAAGTATCCTGACTTTTATCTCGAAAGGAGGGAGAGTAGTCAGTCAGCTTGTCTGAAGAAAACTTTCGCATGACACCTCGCAAAGCTCTAATCGGAAGTTCGATTTGTGTGGGTTCTTCCATCGTGCTGATCGGCTTGAGAGTGAAATGAACACTGAGAGGGAAGGCACCAGCCCTTTATATATACACTAAGCCTGACATGGATATATAGGGGTCCATGGCGTTTCAAATTTAGTCATTTGACTTTTTTGCAGTCAAGATGAAACGATCGCATCATTTCGTAAAGAAAGGAGAAGAAAGTAAGAGGCAGAAACGTGATATATTGCCTCGCACAGTAGCTGAAGTCTTGGCTCAAATTCATGCCAGCGATTTTGAAGATGAGATGAGTGAGCCAGAATCTAGGCCAAGAGAGTTTACATCCAATCAGAGTCTACCATCACCACCAGTAAACCCTGAAAAGTATTACCACATTCGAGAGACGGAAAAACGCTCCTCTAGAAAATTTAGAACCACAGTCTACACGTACGCGGTGAAGTTTAAAGATTTCAAGTCCGACGTACCGCTGAAGAAAGCAGAAGGATTGATCACCGATGTGTGGGATTCTTTGTTAACCACACTGAAACAGCAATGTGAAGCCAAAGAAGACGATCGCTTGAGACTTTCCATTCATCACGACAGTTTGAAGTCCCCCGTTTGGATCGAGTTTAGCAGTCCATCAGAATTGACGCCTTCCAAAGTCATCAACAAGATTCAACACGTGCAGCAATCCAACGACAAGTTTCACATCACCGATGGAAAGCGACACTGTTCATGACCCACGTTTCTCTTCCCCAAGGGACCAGACGCCAAAAGGCGTTCTTTGTGGACGACCTTCACAGCACCAAAAAGAGCCTCGTTCGAATTAACAACCCTCAAGACAAGATGTGTTTAGGCCGTGCCATCGTGGTGTGACGAACGTATGCCGACAAGAACGACACGGCAGAATGGAAAAGAGCCTGGCAAACTATTCAAAAATCTAGTCGAGCCAAACAACGAAGAGAAGCAGAACTCCTGTTACAGCAAGCTGGTCTTTCCAAAGACACACCTTGTGGCATTCCTGAAATGCAAAAGTTACAAGACGTCTTGGCTCCACGCTACACCTTGAAAGTGCACCCTCAAGAAGTGCGCGGACCTCTGTTGTTTCGAGGCAAAAATTTCAAAGACGGAAAATACACTCACGTCTATCATCACGATGAACATTTTGATGCCATTACCAGTATCACCGGTTTCCTGGGATACGGTTATTACTGTGAGAAATGTGACTATGGCTATAACAATCGAGAGCAACACAAGCATTGCGGATGGAAATGTGAGGGATGTTCAGCCTCTAAGTCCTCTCTGGACCAAAGACAAGAACGAGTGCATTGCTCTGCTTGTCAGCGCACGTTTGTCAGTTTAACCTGTTACCAACAACATCTAAACACGCAAGGTTCACAGCAGAAAAGTGCTTGTCAACTCCAGAGACTGTGCCCTACTTGTGGACAAGGCATACCTACCAACAGTGCCAAGGCACACGTATGTTCAGGAAAGAAACGATGTCACATTTGTCGCCAAATCGTGGACTTGAAACACCAATGCTACATTCGAAAATATCATTCCAAACACGAAGAAGAAGAAGATAACCAGAAGAAAGCCCATTTCATCTTTTTCGATTTCGAATGCATGCAAGAGACTGGCATTCACATTCCTAATTTCTGTGTGGCTCACCGAGCGTGCGAGAAGTGCATCCAAGAGTCTATCTGTAGTCATTGCTCTCACTGCAGCAAGATTCCTGGAGGACGTAAAAAAAAATCTTTCTTGGACCGAACACGCTGGCCGATTTTACCCAATGGATCTTAGGTCCTATCGACGAGACGTGGAGCCAAGAAGACATCGAACGTTACGGAGATTGTCATCGCCATGCCACGGTGATGGCTCACAATTTCTCTGGATACGACGGGCAATTTCTCCTCAGATAATATACGGAACAAAGTACCCAACGTCCTAAAGTGACTTTGAACGGAGCCAAAATCATTTCCTTACAAGTGGGTCAAGTGCAGTTTAAAGATTCGATGAGTTACTTGGCCATGCCTTTGAGTCGCATGCCTAAAACGTTTGGAATGACAGAGATGGCCAAAGGCTATTTTCCACACTTTTTTAATATCGAAACCAATCAACACGCCGTTCTGCTCCATTTGCCTGAGGCTCACTACTACGACCCCGACAACATCCGCACCGAACAACGAGAAGCTTTCTACGCTTGGTACCAGACTCACGCCTCGGACCCCTTCGACTTTCAGGAAGAAATGTTAAAATATTGTCGTTCCGACGTGGACATATTACGGCGTTACTCTGGACAATTTCGAGAATTGTTCATGGAGCACGGAGGGTTCAATCCTTTGAAAGAAGCATGTATCATTGCCAAAGCGTGTTCTTTAGTGTACCTTCAACGATTCATGCCCGAAAACACCCTGGCTGTCATCAGTCCTCAAACGACCAATGTTGTCAAAAGTCAATACTCGGTCAAAGCCCTACGCTGGTTACATTACTTGTGCGACAAAGAAGGCAAATGGATCCAAAATTCTTGTAACGGAGGAGGCGAAAAAGCCATCGGAAGGTATTCAGTGGATGGCTGGGGCTTAGAAAACCCCAAGATCGTGTATGAGTTTAACGGATGCTTATTTCACGGATATTCCATCTGCTACCCTGAACGTAAGACGACAAATCAGTTTTTACAACGGACCATGGAGGACTTGTACCAGACCACTTGACAGCGGTGATTGAAGTTAGAAGAGCAAGGATACCAAGTGGTAGAAATGTGGGAACACGTGTACGATCACCGTTTGAAAACCGATCCCGAGTTTAAGCGCATCTTGGAAAGTTACATGCTGGTGGACCCACTGAACCACGGGACAGTTTGTACGGAGGACGGACGAATGCCACCTGTCTGCTGTACCATGCCGACGAAGAGAAAGGAGAAGAAATCAGATACTTGGACGTGTGTTCGCTGTATCCATACGTGTGCAGATATTGTCACTTTCTCGCAAGGCACCCGCAATTGCTGACGGAACACACTGAAATGGACAACATTCGCCAATACGAAAGATTGATCAAGTGCAAAGTTTTGCCTCCCACGTACTTGTACCATCCCGTTTTACCTCACCATAGCCAAGGAAAACTGATGTTTCCCTTGTTACGACCCTGTAGTTAAATTACAAGTTTGTTAAAATTTGAATTCTTTCTAAATCTTTTTATTTCATTTTATTTCATTTTTATATTATTAAATATAATTATTGTTATGATCATGATTGTGTTCGCAGGGTCTGATATTTTGTTAGAAACTTCGTGTTTATTTAGAACGTAAATGTGACTCGCGTAAACACGATTTTTGCATGACGGTTTTTGTCGATTCAAGTAAACAGTCGGAAATAGCTATGTAAATGATTGGCTGTGACCACGGTCGTTTCTAATAATACTTGTTGACATTCTATACTGTGTTGGCGATATTTCGAAATCGCATGATTTCTTCGTGCTTGTACATGAAATGACGTATTAGTTTGCTTTAAAAAACTCAGGTACCTGCGAACTAGTCTAGAGTCATATTGGAGAGTCATATTTTAACATCTTAGAGAGTCACATCATAACATCATATAGAGTTTTCAATACCTTAAGAAGGTATTCTTTTGTGCTGAAAAGAGTTGTTCGTTCGTACGTATGAAGAATAACATGTGTTTTGTTATTGAGGATAGTTCTACTTCGTCTACCTTCTAAATAATAATTTTTTTCCCTGGAGAACTACACAACTGGCTTTGGACAAAGACATTTGCTGAAATTATTTCTAAACTGGAACAGGACAATACAAATTATGATTCACAGTGAAAATTCTGGACATTTGTGTTTAACCTTCGTCTGACGTCATCATCCGCCATCTTGCAACGGAATTGAGATTCAGACTACGTCAATTTAGAACTGTTTATTCACAGGACTTATGTGTTTTTCACAATTTTATGACAAATTTTTGGATCTTCTTCGTAAATCATAAGTCTTGTTTCATATTCTTACCTTTTCACCGTGTTTTCTAGGGAAATAAATTATTTTTGTTAAAATTTACAAAGCTTGTTGTAGTCACTCTTTTCTTTATGTTACTTTAAACGAGCTGATACGTAACACCCTTATGCCGTACTTGTGCCGAAACGTGCAACCAAGACCGACCTTGTCAGCACACCCAGGAAGAACTCTTCTTGACGGGAACTTGGGTCAGCGTGGAATTGTTTAAAGCTCTGGACCTGGGATACCAACTGTTAGAAGTGTACGAAATTTATCACTTTCCCAAGACAGAAAAATACCACAAGGGCGACGAGACTCAAAAAGGCATTTTCGCAGACTACGTGAATGCCTTTTTGAAACTGAAACAAGAAGCCAGTGGCTATCCTTCCTGGTGCGATTCTCCCGAAGACCAAAAGAATTTCAAAGAGAAATACTGGGAGCAGAAAGGCATCACATTAGACTACATCGAGAAAAATGAAGGAAGGCGATCGTTTGTCAGAGTGATGTTAAATTGCTTGTGGGGTAAAATGGCACAACGACCGTGTTTACCCAAGACGGAATATCTGACAGAACCTTCTCGCTACTTCCAGATGATTCACGACAAATCCAAATACATGAAACACGTGGACGTCGTTCGTGAGGACTTGATCTTAGTCAATTACGAAGAAGAACTGGACTTTGTAGAAGCCGACGAATTTGGAAATGTCATCATTGCGGCTTACGTGACAGTCCATGCTCGCTTAAAACTGTACGAAGCTTTAGAACTATTAGGAGATCGTGTGTTGTATTTTGACAAGGACAGTTGCATCTACATCGATCGCCTAGGTCAACCTCACCCTGCCATCGAAGGAGCCCGTTTAGGAGCCTGGACGGACGAGCATCCCGACGACAAAATTCTAAGTTTTGCAAGTGGCGGTCCCAAAAATTACGGCTACGAATACCGTGACCCTCAAGGAGAAGTACACACGGAGTGTAAAGTGAAAGGATTGACTCTCAATTATCGTACCAGTCGACTGGTGAACTTTGGCGTCTTGAAAGAAGCCTTGCAGTCTGGACAGGATGGAAATTTTAAAGTCACCACCCACGAACCGCACAAGATTGTACGTTTGCCCACACACCAAATCGTTAGCCGACTCTTGGAAAAAGTGTATCAAATTGTGTACCAGAAGCGAGTTCGGCTTCCCAACCACTTCACTTTACCGTACGGTCACGTCGATATTGGCCTGCATATTAAAAAGGATAACGTTCAAGACCGATAGTTCATTGTGACTACCACTGCCAAGCGAGAAAGATGAATCCATTCAAACAGCAAGTATCAAGCAAGAGCAAATTCGAGTGCGATGCTGTGTCTTGCGATGGCAGGGATGCCGTACGCTATGACCTTACCGATTCAGTACCACGTCGTGGGAACTTTGCTATAACTACTACTATATAACTACTACTACCATACCTACCATGGAAAGTGATGCTGTGCGTGTCAAATCTGACGGATGCGAAAGCGATGCCACTCGTTATCGTACTCCTTTTCACTTTACTGGTTTTCATGCTGGATGTCATCATTACGAAACCATGCGGCTACCACCCTACGGATGTCATGCAAAAGTGAGTACACTCCTGCATATTTCATCGTACCCTCATCGAAATGAACCTATGAAAGATGCATATTCGTTCCCTGTGCGTTTGCCTGAATACTGCGACTATGAAAGTCGATTCCAAACCTTCCGAGGAAAATGGCCAAAATATCTGGGAGGACCTACCCCCGAAGAATTAGCTAGAGCTGGATTTATCTACATGGGCGAAGGGGATAAAGTCAAGTGCTTCAGTTGCGGTGTGTCACTTCACGAGTGGGAGAAGAAAGATTGCCCTTACCTGGAACATGCTCGATGGTCTCCAGATTGTCACTACCTACCTTTAGTGGGACCTTGTCATTGAAGTGGGCATACCATGTCGTTTAAGAAACCAGCTCCTTGGCTAGGAGTCAAATGTTGGACAACCCCTAGACAAGTATTTCAACCCCATTGGAAAAATAATCTTCAAACATTACCAAACGAATTGCAGGAGAAGATCTACAAGGACATTTGGCAGGGACTTGCCAGAGCCAAATCTCAATTAGTGACTGTAGAACTTTTGTGTCGAGAAATTCACAAGAGGAAATTGACAAAAGTCAACAAACAAGTCAGATTTCTCTGGATCAAGGGTGCGTTCTTCCTAATATTCCGCTTTAGACCATTTACATTACAAGATTTTAATGATATTCTTGACCGTTTCCTGGAATGACAGTGGCCAGAAATTACTCATTTTGTCCGTTACTTTCGCTCTTGGAGAAGTGTTTGACTGACATGGTCATGGATACTTTCCAAGAGAACATTCTTGGTTTGCCTGTGGAGATGAGAGATCGCATTTACCACGAGTTGATCAAAATACAAGTGAAACGCAAACTCAAAATCATTTCTCCATTTTTAAACTATGCTCTTTTCCAAAGCAAGCGAAGACTGATTATGGGAGGACACTACTTCAGTCACCAATATAAACGAGGCTATTGGCCATGACCCAGTGATTCCTGATTCTTATTACCTTACTCCTAAGAGGGTATAAAAACGGACTACCATGCCACGACCTTTATCATTCGTGATACAACAGATTCCGTGGAAGAAAATCAATGACACTATTCAAACAGTGGAGGATTACGATCGCCTATTACGAGAACTGTGTCCATTGAATTGGGGTCGCCGTGTAGTGTGTGTCTTAGTGACTTGCTTTCTGGGATTTCGTTTGCCAGCCGATCCCTTGTGGACTCTTTACGAACAGTACATACCACCCAAAACATGAAAGTGGTCCCTTTATATGTACACGAGAGACTCATTCTGCTCAAAGCTTTGCGCTTTCATCTTGATACTTCTCAACCTCTACGGGAAAATAAGATTCGTCAACTTTTAGGCACTGAAGATGTGTACAACGACGTGTGTGTAGCTTGTGACTTACACCCTCACTGGAAAATTTGGTGTTTTGAGGCTTGGACAAAAGAAGTGGCACACTATGCCCAAGATTTGTAGTCCTAAAACATTAAAACATTCAGTGAAAAAAGTATCTTTTAAACCAGAGTTAGTGACAGTGCCAGAAGAAGAAAAAGAAGAAGTCGTGACCGAGGAAAACCATTCTCTTCAGGACAGGACCGTTATCGACATCCCCGAAAGGCCATTCCGGGAGGACTCTTGTGTGACTGTGCCAAGGAGTGTAGAGACTCTAAAAACATTACACACTACCCCTACGATTTTACCTCTTGATCACCACAAATGTTGTACAGAGACTTGCTTATATTCCACTATGATCGTTTTGATGTCTTTTATTCATGTACTTAACCATTTGGCTTTTTTTGTATTTTTGTCTTTCGTGTTGTTCACAATTAAAGATGACAATAAACGTGTCCTGAAAAAAGTATAACAACTCTTGTCTTGTCTGTCTTCGTGTCAAACGTGACATTTCTTACATTACTATGGCTACCTCTACTGTCTCTGCTCCCTCTTCCTCCACTGTCAAAGTCATTGACGAACACGTAGATCGGACTAGTTGGGAGGCCTTGTATCTTCGACATCCCTTTAACATGCTCATTGCCGGACCTAGCGGTTCCGACAAAACCGAATTTGTCAAACGTTTGATCAAACATAAACATCATTTGATCGATCGTCCACCTCAACGAATCGTGTGGTGTTACAAAGAGTGGAAATCGACGTACAGCCTTCTGTAAGAAAGTCAAGGCGATTCCATCGTCTTTGTGGAAGGCATTCCTGGCGAGGACGACGGGATCGTGTCTGACCCTAGTCAAACCCATTTGGTTATTTTTGACGACATGTTAGGAGAAGACGAAGAAGAAATAAAACTCTGGTTTACGCGTAAAGGGCATCATTGTAATGCCAGTGTCATTGACATCACCCAAAATTTGTTTCACCAAAGTAAAGCCCGTCGCACCATCAGTCTCAATGCTCATGACGTGGTGTTGTTTAAAAGCCTTAGAGATAAATCGCAAGTACAAGTCTTTGCCAAACAGTTAGGAACGCCTTGGCTGACAAATGCGTACGACGATGCGACTCAAATCCCACACGCTTATTTACTCGTGGATTTAAAACCCACTACTCCCGATTATTTGCGATTTCGTACCCATCTGTTTCACCACTGGTGCCAAGACGGAGGGCCTGTCGTGTACATGTCCCCTTCGTCGACTTAACCACAACCACAATCACCAAAAAAAAATCTATAAAAACCTCGGTCACTTGGGGTCTCTCTCACACAGCGTCAACATGACGTCCCTTCAGGCTCATCTTCCCGTCAAATTGATTCGTGCCTTGTACGGGTATCAGTCGCGAAAAAAAAAATCCACAAATACGTGCTCGTGTCTTAGAAGCTAGTCTCAAAGAAGTCTTACGATGGTTTACGGTGACAGCACGTCAATTACTGCACGGCATCATTCAGATTCCACATTAAAGCAAACGTTTTTTTGAGAAAAACAAAGTCGCCTTGACGCAGCTAGCCGATCCTCGCATTGACACTCCAACCAAAAAGCAAATCTTTTTGAAACCTAGAGGTAGCGGTTCTCTAGGAGATGTCATCATTCGTTCCCTCTTAAAATGGGATCCTAATGCTCCCTAAGTCGTGCCTAAGAAAAAAGCCACTCCTAAACGTACCCAGAAGAAAAAGAAAAAGAGCAACGGTGTCAAGACCAGGTCACAGCCTCAGAAAAAGAAAAAAAAGTCCATAGAAAACAGCTTCTACCCATAAGAGAGCGTCTCCAAAAACTTCTCCTCCATCGGTGACACCCTCTTCCTCTTTAGCAGCAGTGGCCGCTGATCACAAAGTACCTGAGAGAACGGGTGTGTTACAGAGTTTACTGGATTTGTCCAAGCAAGAACTGTCCCGATTTAGTCCGTTGCGAACTCCTCCACGACGTGTGTTGCCTGTCATCAAGTTGATACGACGTAAAGACAATCAGTGGTGACGCATTCCAGTAAAAAAAAGACCGGAGGCAAACAATACGGATCAGTGTTTTTGTGCTGCTGAACGCCCAAAGATGTTCCCTCCAAGAAGTGCACACCGTTACCATCGTGTTCCTTCTTCGGTCCAAAAAGGAAAAGGCGAAAGAAAAAGACAGTCACGGCATCCTAAAAAGCGATTAGCCAAACATCGACGTCACCCCAAGAAAATACACACTCGTCCAAAGAAAAAGAGGAGCCACCAAAGAGGAGGATTCTTTGGCGATTTTGGAAAACACATCGTCACCTTTATGACGAAACGATAGTCCCCAATAAAGGATAAAAGACCGTGTGACAAGTCATCGACGTTAGTGTTTTTGCTGTGTGCCAAGGAACCAACGAACCGACCGAGAAAGATGTCACCCCAACAACGACATTCCTATTCTACCCCCAAAGGAAAGAAAAGGAAAGGACTGCCACCTCGTCTAGTCAAACATTGGGACATGTTGTCCGTCCTGTCCAAAGCTCCTCCACCCATGCGAAAAAAAACTCATTCAAATTACCTCCAAAGACGTCATCGATACCCTGCACGAATGTTGTCTGAATGTCTTGAAAGGCACAATACCTTTGTCTAAACACCAGAAAGAATGCTTAGCCAAACATCGACACGTTCTTCGCCAAATGGTCCAAAAGAAAATACCCATTAGTCAAAAGAAAAAGATGTTGGTGCAACGCGGAGGAATTTTACCATATTTGCCAACGTTGCTGAAAGGAGTAATGGGAACAATAGGAGAACCCTTTGCTGAAAGAAGTAATGGGAAACATCATGGGAGAATGAAGATCAAAAGATCCAAGAAGATAAAAGGGACCTTTGGAGTCAAAAGATCTCAGACGTGATCCTTGAAATCCGATGGAAGGACGAAAACTGGCTTTAGTGCCTTACAAACGATGGATGGAATACCATCGTTGGCAAGAACAACGAACCCCGCATTTACCTCCCAATCCTCATTTCACCGAAATGTCACAGTTACAACACGAATTGCAATCGTTGATGGATCGCAGCGATTTGTCAGAAACGGAAAAATCGCGACGGTACGGTCAATTGTTGCAACGACTGCAACTCTTTCACCAGAAAGCTTTAGACGAAACGGCTCTACCCACTCTGAAAGATTTTAAGACTCTGATGAAAGGTCCATCACCATCACCCCCAGCGGTCAAGGCAGAGGTAGCCCCACGGATGCCTGAGGAAGAAGAGGCACGAGAAGTCTTTTAAATACCATCAGCAGCTCCCATCCCTAGTAAGACTGCAGCGTCCTTGTTGACCCCTTCCCTTACACCCCAAAGAGAACTTAAAGCTTAGGTTAAAAAGATGATGTCCACTCCTCCTTCGACAGAAGTGAAAAAGAAAGAAGGAAAACCAGAAGTGAAAAAAGAAAAGAAGACCAAAGCCATCCCATTATCACCACCACCACCACCACTACCTTCAACTTCCACACCCGTAGTACATAGGACACGTAAAACCGTTTCTAAACCACCCCCTCGTCCCATTCAGAGTAGCATCAGTGAAGAGTGGATCACTTATTAAAAAAAATGGAGAAGGTGTTATCTAGCATTTACTACGATCCATCCCATCCCGCAGGTTACGGAGGAGTTCAGAAATTGTATCGTGCTGCCAACACTCGACTGAAAAGTATTCGTTTACCTCAAGTGCAGCGCTGGTTACAAGAACAAGCCACGTACACCTTACACAAACCCATTCGACGAAAATTTTCCAGAAGTCGCATCCAAGTGGAGGGTATCGATCATCAATGGCAAGCTGATTTAGCCGATGTCTCTCATTTGGCCACCTACAATCGTGGTTACAAATATTTGTTTTGTGACGTATTTTCCAAATTTACTTGGGTCGTACCATTGACCTCCAAATCGAGCAGTGAGTTAGTGCGAGCCCTCAAACTGGTGTTGAAAGAAAGAGGGCGTCATCCTCTTCGATGGCAAACTGACAAAGGCACCGAATTTCTGAACAAAGCTTTCCAAAAAGAATTGAAGAAACGTGACATTCATTTTTCCACCACCGAGAATCCCGAAACCAAAGCCAGCATCATGGAACATTTTCAACGCACCTTGAAAGAACGCATGTGGAAATATTTTACGCATGAACACACTCTCAAGTACATCGACGTCTTGCCACACCTCGTCCAATCGTACAACCAATCTTACCATCGGAGCATTGGGCGTGTCCCCCAAGAAGTGACTCCTGAAAATGAAGTGACCGTCTTCGAGCGTCTGTTTGGCACGTCCCCAACAGTGACTGTCCCCAAGAAAGGTGGAGTGTTGGCATCAGGAGATTGGGTGCGCATTGGCAAAACGAAACGCACTTTCGACAAAGGTTACTTACCCAACTGGACCTCCGAATTGTTTCGTGTCACTGAACGAGTGCGTGGCTGTTATCCTCCCGTCTATAAATTGGAAGACATGAACGGGGAAGTGTTAAAAGGAACGCTTTACTTGCCCTAGTTACAACGTGTGACCAAAAAAGAAGACGACGTGTACGAGATAGAAAGCATTCTCGATCGATGAACTAGTAAACTGGGAAAACGGCGTGTCAAAGAAGTCAAAGTACGTTGGAAAGGATATCTTCCCAGTTTTGACTCTTGGATCGACGCTTCGCAAATCATCGACTATAAAAAGAAGTGACCATCATGCCCTTCAACACAACCTCAGCTACTGCAGTGACCACTCCGTCGTCCAGTTCTTCTCTGCAAGATCTACAAAAGCAACCTTTGTGGGTGTGGTGTGGAGAACGGGTGCCTAAAAAGCAAATCGTCTTTTTCTGCCAAATCTTTGTGGTGTATTGTGTCATCGGTGCTGCCATTGCCAATTTGAGTTTGCAACAAGGAGACAAACAATAGTGGACCATTTTACTTAGCAGTTGCTTTGGTTACCTTCTTCCCAATCCGCCCCTGAAATATTCCTCTAACGGAAACAACAACGGGAGTCTTGTGTCCAACGTTAGTCCCCCTTCCAACAGTCACCCTAACCATCCTCTTTTAGACACTCCTCTGACTTCCAGTGACTCCTCGGACACTAGAACTCTGGAATTATGAACAACCAATTTTACTTAACGTTACCCAGCAACAGTTCCATTGAGGTGTTTCCCAATAACACTTTGTGCTGTTTCTCGGCCAGATTACCTCAAGCCATCCAATTGGATCACGAAGCCCGTTGAGAAGTTGCTTTGGTAGAAATGATTCACCCTATACAAATCAAAAACATCGCTGAAAATCAAAACACTTTTACGGTGGAAGTTCATGACCCGCAAGTGCAACAAGCCATGGATGAACGCACCACTATAGCTGACTTTATGAAAACACAAGACCCCAAAACTAATCGTTCCACTTATCTGTTGAAAATTTCTGCAGGCTATTATTTTAGTGGTCAACATTAGGTGAACGCCATTGCTGACAGGTTCAATATCATGTTTGGTCAAAGCTTGGAGAAAGCCAGAAGAAGTGTCACGATCGAGTACCACAAAATAGCTCGTCGCCTACTGATCAAATTTTCAGAGGACAAAGTATTGGCCATTACATTTTGTCCTGAATTGTATGACATTTTGGGTAGAGACCCCAAGATGATCATGATCAGAAACGAAATACCAGCCGTGACCGGTAACTTGGATTTTGCGAAATATTTTCGATTCCTGTAGAAATGAACCAAGGACTGAATTTGATGTTTGTGTACACCGATGTGGTGGAGTACAACGTGGTGGGACACACCTCCGTACCGTTACTGCGTGTCATTCCTTTCAAAGTGGATTCTGCCACGGCTGCTGACGAGGAAGGTGGAAACACCTATCATGTTTACCGCGAATGTGTACATCATCACTATTTACCCCTCAGTAAATCTTATTTCGACACTGTCAACATTACTATAAAAGGAGATCTGGGACAAAATATTTCATTCACCAAAGGGAAAGTCACAGTGAATCTCCATTTTCGAAAACGATTACTCTAACCTTTTGTCAGTCATGTATCCTGTGTACCAAGGAGTCGCTCGACAGCGAGGACATGGTTTAGGAGATATGCTCAAATCAGCCTTTCGTACTGTGGTTCCCGTTTTGAAACCGATGGTGACACGGGGATTGCACGCCTTGAAAGATGTCGCGTTGACGCAAGGCAAAGAATTTCTCCAAAATGTCATCATTGACAAACAAAACCCAAATGAAGCTTTCTTGAGAGCAGGCAAAAATGTCTTGCTTCAAACGGGTAAACACATTTTGGGCCGGCGAGAAACTCCTATAAATGCCCTGGGCGATGCCAAGTCAGACATTCCTGCTTCCCTGACGCCACAGCAAGGACAAAGCAGAAAAAGACGACGAAAACACCCCTTGAGAGGACTTCACGCCCCTAGAGCTAGAAAGACTAAGAAAAGAATAACTTTCCGAGAGTTAGACGTTTTTGATTATTAAAAAAAGAAAATGATGCACCGAGAGTCTTGTGCTTGTTCCAAGTCGGAACTGGATCTGTTTGCCATGCCACCCACCATGATGACGATGCAAGAACAACACCAATCCGGGTGCCGATGCCAGAGTAGCTCTCGTGAACAATTTCATGCATTCCTTGTTTAGCGAAATGGATTTGTACTTGAATAACATACTGGTCAGCAGCAATATGGATACTTACCCTTACCGAGCGTACCTGGAAAATCTCTTGACGTACGGAAAAGAGGCCAAGAACACTCATCTGGATGCTTGCGTAGTATGGAAACCTGAGACCGCAGGTGAAGACACGTTTAACGACACAGCCCGGACAGTCGATGACAATCCTCACAATGTGGGTTTTAACAACCGTCGAAGGAAAGTCCTGCAAGGTCGTAGTTTAGAACTGATGGATCGTTTGCATTTGGACATGTGGTTGCAAGACAAGTATTTGCTCAACGGAGTGGATATTCGCCTGAGACTCAATCGCAGCAGTGTCGCTTTCCATTTGATGGCTCATGCCTACGAATACAAAACCATCATCCAAGAAGTCAGACTTTACGTACGTCGCGTAGAAGTGTTACCTAAAGCGGGAAACGACATCAGTGAAACATTGAGCAGATCGACCGCCAAGTATCCGATACGACCTGTAGAAGTGAAAACATTCACCATTGCTGCTGGACTCCGATCCAAGATCGAAGATCATCTGTTCCAAGGACAGTTACCCAAATGTTTAATCGTTTGCATCGTCAGTAATGCAGCCCTCAACGGAGACCACGATCAAAATCCTTTCCAGTTTAAGCACTACAGAGTGTCCAAGATCGAAGTCAGTCGCGATGGCAAGACCTTGTGTACCAGACCCTTCGAACCTAACTTTGCCCAGAAGAATTACTTCAGATCGTACTTGTCCCTGTACGAAGCTACCGGACAACTAGGAACTAACACCAGTCACGGTATTTCGTACGAAGATTATGTAGGAGGTTACACTTTGTGGGCCTTTGATTTCACTCCAGACCAAGGCAGCGGCGAGGGACATTTCCACCCTATAAAATCATGTCAACTGCGTGTGGAACTTCAGTTTGCAGAAGCTCTCACCGAGACGGTCAACGTCATCTTGTATGCCGAATTCGACAATATCATCGAAATCAACAGTTTGAGAGAAGTCATTCTAGACTATTAGAAACAATGGAAGACTCCTATCCCTCACTGAACGGTAGAGAATCTTTGGAAATGGAATGGGAGGATAGCGTGAAAACAGAACCCCAAGACCAAGACAAGGAGGACGAGGTAGTAGTCAAGTCCAGATGGCCAGAACAAAAACAACATTTAGTGTCCTGTTTTGCCAAACACCTGGCGAATAAAATTACGGAATTGAGTAAGAATGATTGTTATGGATGTCAAAACGATCATCCCAGTCAAAATCAACACGATAAATGTATGATGATGAGTCAAGAAGAAAAATCGGACGAGTATCTGGACGACGTTTGGAGTCTCATCTCGGAAGAAGCAGTGTTGCATGAGTGGTATAAAGGCTTGCGTGATCATTCCTGCCCATCATTGTTTATTCTAGAGATCTGTTGCATCGAATCTCTCTTAGCCCAGAGTGCGGAGACAAGGCGAAGAAACGGCTACTTGACAGAGCGTTTCAAACAAAAAGTCAGAATTGAATTGATGACTTATCATTACCTGTGTTTTAAAAAAAACAACAACAAAACAAAAAAATGGATACCTGGGAACTTTGTTACCTTTTGAACAATAGTTCGTATACTGCTTCTTGGAATCCTGTCGTGTGCGCTAAAGATGAACTACCTCATCTCAAACCTCAAGACCATCGAGCTTATGTCATCAACACGGAAGACAGTCATCTCCCAGGAACTCACTGGATTGGCGTCTACTTCCCTCAAGCGGATTGTGTGGAGTATTTTGATTCGTATGAATTACCCCATTTGGAAGACGACATCGTTGACTTTATGAGAAGAAACGCCCAGACGACACGATACAATAATGTGAAATTACAAGTTACAGATTCCATGGTGTGTGGACAATATTGTGTGTATTTTCTTGATCAACGCAGTCCTGGATATCCTTTAGAACATTTAGTGATTTATTTTGATCGTAACTCTTCTAGAAACGATGAGAAAGTAGATCGATGGTTTTGTGACCATTATGGCTATCTTTTGTCTTTAGCAAGGAAACGTAGTGTACATCAATGGCCACATGACTTCCGTCAATGGAAATCTCACATGATTTCACAACGTTGTCAACCTTGTGAAAAATAATTTGTTTGATGTTATTGTTAATTGTTAGTTGTCAGTAGTTGATTGTTGGTTGAATAAAAAATGTTGTGTTTTTGAAAAAAAAAAATGTGTCTGTCGTTTGTTTTCAAAAAAGACTGAATATATGCTCTATGACTTTCTCTCTATCCCTCACCATGACATTCGCTATCATAACGTTCCGACTCCACAAATATAGAGTAGGGTGTTTTCTCTCGCGTCTGCGTTTGAATCATATAAAGCGGGTTGGTCTCCAGTCTGGCCATCTACTGTTGACTCGTCAACCTATGAAGATGCCTTCCAGACTAGCCAAGCTGAACGAAGCTTACGTCAATTTACATCGTGTCAGGCTAAACCTGATACCAAAGCCTGAAGAGATAGAGAATGTCAGGACGTTAGCAATAGCCCAAGACCTAGCAGAAGAGGTCTTCAGAGAGGAAATCAAAAAAGAACAAGAAGAATGGACAGAGAAGTACAGACTTCAGAAACAGAGAGAACAGCAACAACAACAGCAGCAGCAACAGCAGCAGTAAGAACCAGACAGAGATTTTGTCGACTGCCGTGTGGACACCAAAGATTTCTCCTTCTCTTTCCGCAGAAGCAGACCGTATCGTATAGGAAAGCCTGCCGCCAGACGGGGACGCAATCTTAGACAGTAAAAAAGATTGCCATCACTCCCCGTCAACAAAAAACAGCCCTTTTCAGGGCTACCCCAATACTCTAGAAAAGACATACTAATTCAATTGCCAAAACAAATTTGTGTGTTTGTATGTTTAAAAAAATAGAAGTGTGTCTATAAGCACTTCGTTTCTTTTATCAGTAAATAAAAACACCCTTCGTTTTTTCTGTCTTGTCGAATCGTGCATGTCTGTGTTTGTAAGTAAAAAAGTTAACGTGAGTGTTTGTTTTAGGTCCGCGCGTCTGATGTGATGGTAAGTTTTGGTGTTAGGGAATGTTTACCTTCACGTCCGTGCTTCAAGTATATAAACTGACGCGATCGTCAGTCTGGCTACCCATCGTCAACGAGACAACACTGAAGATGAGCAGCAGAATTGCTAAGCTTTTAGAACTTCAAATGCACCTGAAGTATGCCAGACGTCTCCTGGACGAGCTGGCTATGGAGACTGTTGCAGAAGAAGCAAGGTTGAAAGAAGAGGAGGAAAAAAAGAAGAAAGAAGAGGAGAAAGAAAAGAAAAGAGGAATCCTGCCTCACATCATCATGAGACCTGTGTGTGGAGTGAAAGCTGAGGTGAGGACACCTGCACAACCAGTGTCGCCTCCTCAACCACAGCCACAGCCACAACAACAACGTCAGCCACAACTTCTACCAGGAATCGGTGTCCTCCAGACAGAAAACTGGGAGCAAGAAGATTGGAAGGAATTGGAGAGACAGCGGCAAGAGTGGGAGCCACAGAGACCTCATCATCCCCGGGTCTGGCATAGGAGAAGACAGAGGGAACAAGTCTTCACTATCCCTCAAAATGAAAACTGGGATGATGAGGCCACTCAAGCCCCGTCTGCGCTCGGAACCATACGCATTAATTTTGAACAGGACTGGAGCCGGCGATGTGTATGTGTGTGGTGTCCGCCCTGGGAGATGTCATCATTAACCAGGTGCATTTGGAGTTCTAAAAAAACAGCCCTTCTCAGGGCTAACCAGATCTCTAGAAAAGAGAGACTATTCAATTTCCCAATTTGTGTGAATGTGAAGCAGTGTGACTATAAATACTCACTTCTTTAATGATGTGTGTGTGTGTGTGTGTGTGTGTGTGTGTGTGTGTGTGTGTGTGTGTGTGTTTGCGTTCGCATTCGTTTGTGAGAATAGTATAGTGTGTATGTTTGATGCATTCTCGTTCGTTGGTGTGGATAGTAGATATGGTGTGTTTTATGCATTCTCATCCGTTTGTGTGGATAGTATATATGTGTTTTATGCATTTGCCTTCGTTTGTGTGGATAGGAAATAATTTTATGCTTTCTCATTCGTTGGTGAGGATAGTAAATATGGTGTGTTTTATGCTTTCGCGTTCGTTTGTGTGGATAGTAAATATGGTGTGTTTTATGCTTTCTCGTCCGTTGGTGAGGATAGTATAGTGTGTATGTTTTATACATTCTGGTTCGTTGGTGTGGCTAGTATATATGTGTGTTTTATGCATTCTCATTCGTTTGTAAGGATAGTATAGTGTGTATGTTTTATGCATTCTCGTTCGTTTGTGTGGATAGTATATATGTATGTTTTATGCATTCTCATACGTTGATTTTGCCGTATTTTTTAATTTTAATTTTTTTTTTTATAGTGTAAAAAAAAGAAAAAAACCTTACAAAGGAATATGGTCATGTAAAAGTCCAAATAAAGTGAATAGTTGCAATTTAAAGGTATGTGTAATCAAATTCTATATAAAAGATGACACACAGCACGTGCCTGATCAGGCCAAAGTGTTGATTGTCTGTGGCACGCTGAAGGGATGCCATTAATGGTTGACATACTGCAGATCTGAGTTTTACGCTGCTCGTGCCTCTGCATTGCCTATGCAATTCTTCCCAGCTCAGATTCTACAGCTCCAGTATGGATGAGACTGCGCTAGGTTGAACGATTGTCACAAGACTCAGGGTCAACGTCAAAGTGTTTTAAGGATGACTTGAGGCAGTCTTTGACAAGTTTCCTCATACCTCTCAGAGATGGCTATTCCTCCTTCAGTTAGTCGTAGAAGATATTATTTGGTAGTATTATGTATATTTAATTTGTTTTCTTTGTTGGCGTTTTCTTTGTTTTGAATGATTATATATTATGTATATCTGTATTTTGTAATTGACCTTAGTCCAAAATCAAGTTAAAAATCTACCTGACCAGTGACAATTACTTTCTAAGCAACATCATATATAGCTAATACTTCTCTATGATTAAAGATTAAATATTCAGATCACTATAAATCGTAATCATATTTACTTCAGTTTGAGTTAAAGATACGGTATTGATTGTGACCTGAGAAAGTTCCAGAAAATAAATTTTACGTTAAGTTGACATAGTATATTTCCAGAAAATGGTAATTGCGACCTAGGTCAATTTGAATGGTATATAAACATGTTTACGTAAGTATTATTTCATTTCTTCCTTGACATCCGAAGCGGAATCAGTCTTACTGTTGCGAAGTTTTTAATTTGGGTGGATTTATTTATTCAAATTATTATTCACTGGAACTACAAAGCGATCAGTAACATTGTTGGACTAAAACATTAATTTGGAATTATACGAATTCAGTCAACGATACTTTTGATTATATTAATGTGATACATTAAAAGACTTAGCGCATCGCCACATTCCAGGCCATTGGCACATTGGCACGTCCGAGACTACATGCACATCAACACGTTCAATATTGGAATTTGTTTGGAACGCCACAAGGGTTCAGTTGGAACTTGATACATTTAGACTTGTAATAGAACTTTTATAACTATTTGGGATTTAATTCACAATATTGTAAGGTATTTTTAAATTTTCACTTTGTATTCTAGGGAAAAATATTAGCTATTGAGTTTTGGAAACTTTGTTGGTTTTCGCTTTTTTTCTGTTACTTAGTTTAAGACTATAGTAACAGTAGTCGCTCGTCTGACATTCTGGTGACGTGACCAGTCTAACTCAGCTGTAGTTTCACGAGTAGAGAGTGTATGCTTGGAATGACTGCTTGCGTGATAACTTCACTATCAGGGACCTTGATTTGCCATCTTATCCTCATCAGTTTCCTCAGGCAGCCCAAATGAAGTAGTTAAGCTTCTTGGCATTGCATCAGTACACTGTCCATATTTCGTCGCATGCATAGAGCAGGGTCAGAAATACATTTGTAGAACTTCAGTTTCGTTTGCACCCCCAACACATTTACGCGTAATCTGCCGAAGACCACATTTGCCTTCGCAATTTGAAAAAAGTTCCTCAGATTATTCCTAAGATCCGTTCTGACATCGGACCCTGTCTATCATACTATACAAGAGATAAGGTAAATTTCAAGCACTCCTTTCCACACATGACCCTTGGTCTCAGGCCGGTATTCCTGTCCAAGAAGGCACTCAACCATAATGCATGGTTCATTTATCTCTTCATCAAGCCATCGTTGATTTTCTTATTCACATTATTTAATTTTTTGATTCACATTATTTAAAGGAGTAGATACAGCATTTCTTCTCATGAAGGCAGTGATGTCTTCAGGAAGAGGTAATCCACAAGAATCAAAACATTCCACACTGTGGTCGTTGGGAATGTAAACGGCTACCCATTGGTTTTCTGAATGATTATTGTCGTCTGTATTGATGAAATGGGATCGAACATCTTTAGGTAGTATACACCACTGGATTACATGAAGCTGTGTACGAACTATATGTCAGAAGGTAATGAAGTTCCATGTATCCATTTCTTTCACCGATAATGATAAGTTATCAGTTCACACCGAGCTTTACGTTGAGAATATTGTCAAGTAAGTCGTTGAACATTTCCGTACTCTGTTGCAAGAGAGGTTCGATGCGCTGTGTCTCCAGAGACATCAGAAGGGGTAAGGAATGGTCACTCAAGTCGTTATACCAACTTTTCAAGATCTTCTCGTCTTAGATGAGGATCTACACCTCTTCCAGATACTCTTCCAACTTGTCTTCTCAACTCATCATCACAATATTTGTTATGATGTTTCTGACTTAAGATGATCGAATTGACAACCATAACAATGTTCTCTGGTTAAGCCCGTGATTCTTGCAATCGGGCCACAAGGAAAACAGGAGATTAAGTGCTGTTCTTGCCATAGTCTTCTTGATATCATGACTATAGTTTTCTTCTTCGCACTTGTTCTGTGACTGGCGCTGTTCTGCATAGAAAACATCCTCTTCGCCTATCTTTTTTTTTTTTTTTCCTCAAATAGTTTAGGATCACTTCTCTCAACTTCTTGATTTCCAGAGTAGTGTCAAATTCTGTATACAAGATGATGTTCACTGTGTTTCAGACAATATTCTCAAAGTAAAACTCGGTGTTTCAAACGAAGTTCGCCTGGTTCAGTGTTGTAGTATTGTCCCTCCTCACTGCCTTTCTCTGGAGTGAAGTCAAATCCCCACAAAACATATCCTCCTACATATTTGTTGTACGAAATGGCGTGGTTGTTGTTAGTACTTAAATGTCCAGTGGCTTCGAAGCATGTGAGGTAAGATCTGCAGAAATTTTTCTGGGCAATATTAGGATCAAAGAATCTGGTATACAACGTCTGAGCGTCTCGGATGACTTCTATCTTGGACATATACAAGTCTTGAAGCTTAAAATAATTTTGATCCATAGTACCGTTGAAGGCCTCATTGCTGACAAAACAAATAAGCAAACGTTTTGGCAGTTGGCTTTGGAAAACATGATTTTCCACCTTGGTTTGGACTCCAGAGGCACCTGTGAAGGTTTTCATTCACCTAATCGTAGATGATACTTTGGTTTCATGCTGCTTAAAATTTGACTTAACTAATGTATCACTTTAGGTAAGATGACTATAAACGTACGTAAAGTCTGGTATCTTTTACGTTCCTTTTGTACTCGTTAGCATAAAGTGGACTACTACTCCGATTCAGCCTCAGATGTACATCAACTCCATTCAATACTATTTGTCTTGTAACCAAACCACATGTCCAAATGCAAACGACCCATCATTTATAAACAGCGTCCTTGTTTGATTTTCTTTTGGCGATTGTGAGGATCGTCGTCCACAGTCGTTGAACTTGTCCTAAATGCTAGGTTTCCATACAAATGAAGCATCAAAATATATGTTCCTGGCTTCATTGCCGACATCAAATGTTTTCCAGGTACGCTTGGTAAGGGTAAGTGTCCGCGCTGTTGCTGACTAGTTTGTTCTTCAAGTACCAATCCTCATTGCTGAATAAATAACGAATGCATGAAATTGTTGATGGGAGCTACTCTGGCTTCGGCGCCTGGATTGTTAACGTTTTGAGAATTCTGACTTCAAGTTCAAGTAATTGTGCTATTCAGATCGACATAATTTTTGCTTATTCTTAGATTTCAAATTCGATAAAAGCAGAAGTGATCAAAGACGATACTGGATACACTTTTATCCTTTGGTATTCTTGTATCGTCGTCATCGTTGGTGGTAGGGCAAACTGATAAAGTTCTGCCTTGGAATATTCGCATAATCTCGGTACATCATTTTGTTATTTTTAGTAACACAAAAACGACCAATTCCCTGGCAGTTGTTCTTCTGTTCTTATCCTTTTTCTGAACGTGCCAGTAAAGTCTGAATGGTTTCCGACGTCTCTTTCCGCCTTGTCATTGCTGTGTCGTAGACAGAGAATTAATGTTTTCGTCAAAAGTGCGTAACAAATTTATAGGTTTATCTTGCCCACCGCCATATTTTTTCTTGTTTTATCAAGGATTCTTAAGAGTTTTGCTGGTCGTTTAGTATGTTTTGAAGACGTTCATTTTTGCGTCATAACTACATCCTTTAGAGCATGCACAGCGTCACCATAAGTTTCAAGATGGGTGCCACCGTACGGAAAGCTGTTTTTAACATAACTCATAAACCATGTCCTTTTTGTTGAGAGATTCATCGGTACACAGGATACATCTTTTACGAACCGTTCACGTTCAAAAGGTTCTATGTCATTGGCGATTCTGCCATGCATATCCCTATTAAAATATCAAGGGACACAGGAACTTCTAGAGTCTAGGTACTTGTGTATGAAGCCTTTTTTCTAGTGAATGTGTTCTTATTCAGTGAGTGAAGTCCAGCTTTGTTAATGTTCCTCTCCATGGTGTCAATCTGGCATCAGATTTAGTCTCAGAACCCGTGACTGTTGGAGCAGTTAATTCTTTGCCTATTGAGGGGGTTCATTAATTACAAGGCTATTATATAGGTGGAGACAAGTTAGGGTGTTAAACCACCTGTAAATGACAAGACTTGCTTGGGTCAAAATGTTCATAGTATTGAGAGTTAAATCCCTGATTCATATCCTGTCTGTGCAGTTACCGAAGCTATGGCAGAAAGAGCCATTTAGAATGATGTTAATAAGGAAATTATTCCTTTACTGATTAGTCTTTTGATGAAGTCACGTTTGCTGCTAATACTGACGAATCAATAAATATTGATTACAGTGATCCTGGTTTTAATATTATTCTCTTTATTCTAAACAGGTGAGAAAAGACAATCACTCATTGTTGAACAGGAACAAGATCCAGAGATCACCTGTTTGATTCAGAAAGCTCTTAGCAAAGCTGAAGTCACACAAGTTCCAGGTTGTTATTTTGTGAGAAATGGGATCCTTATGAGGAAATGGAGACCATCAGAAGTACCCGCTTGTAACGAGTGGTTAGTGAGCTATCAACTGTCACTGTTAAGTCATATCAACAGAAAAAATTGTAAGTTTCTAGCCCATGAAACTCCCATGGCTGGTTATTTAGGAGTCAATAAGACTTATCACAAGATCTTGAATCATTTTTAATGGCCGAAAATTAAAAGTGATATTTCCAACTACTGCAGATCTTGTCACACATGGTCATATTGTAGGAACACTCAATCAGAAGATACCCAAGGCCCATCTGAAACCTATTCCTACATTCAACAAACATTTAGCAGAGAAATGCAAGACTATGTTGGTCCCTTATCTATCTATCTATCAGGCAACCAACGCTTGTTGACCATAATGCCTGCATCCACAAGATTTCCAAAGGCAATCCCTTGGAGAAATATTAAAATTAAAGCTTCTTTATACTTGTCGGCTTCCCAAATCTGCCCCGTCAGAACAAGGATCATATTTTATGTCTGGAACTTTCCAGCAAGTTATACATGAATTAGGCATTCAACAGTTTAAATCTTCTGCCTATCACCTGAAAATCAAGTGGCTTTGGAAAGATTTCATCAAACTTTGAAGAACATAATTTGGTCATATAGCTTAGATACACGACTGGGATGAGGTTGTTCATTTGCTGCTGCTTGCTGCTAGAGAATCAATTCAAGAATCATTAGGTTTTAGTCCTGCTGAACTAGTTTCTGGGCAGAGTATCCATGCACCATTTACACTATTAAAAGAGAAACTTCGTTCACATGAAGATTCCAAGATTAGTCTTCTTCATTACATCTCTGATTTTAAATACTAGTTGTCAAAGGTTTGTGAAGTATCAACAACTACTCTGTCAAAAAATGAAATTAAGGTATACAAAGAAAAGAAGTTTACAGTCTACTGATAGAGTTCTGGCTCTCTTGGTCATACCTCAAAGTCATCTTCAGACAAAATTTTATAGTCCTTACACAATTGAAAAATAAAGTTAAATGACTTAAATTATATTATTAGCACTCCACAGGGGCAGAAACATATAAATATGTTAAAGGAGTAGTTCGGTAGAGATAGCCCAGCTAATTATTCAATCAATCAAAATGCACCTGACCCACCCCACCCCACCACCAGTGTGGATGGAATGCAATCTGACTGGCTTTGATATTGGCTTTGCAAGACTTTCAGTGTATATTAGTTCAGCTCTTTCTCCAATTATTGTATTCAGTTATCACAACCCCCTTATTTTCAATAACAAAATTAACAATAAAAATCAAGAGTATGTTGAGAAGGAGTTTGATGCTACATACATCTAATACTGGCATTAGACAGATCAAATGAAAGGATAATGTGATGCCCGTTTACTTGTATATTAGTACAATGTTGCTTTAATTTGTGCATACTTTGTACTAATCATAATATTAATTCTAATTAATATAAGATCATATGCATATTTAACTAACATTTAATGAAAAGCTTTATTGTATAAATCTTTTTATGAGGAGGCGGGGGCTGGTGGGGGGGTATGACATTTATAGTATTCTAGCTTTTGTCAGGATTGTGATTGATAATTATGAATGGAGTTTATGCCTATCTGACCTTTGTCATGATAATTAAGTAATCAAAATTCCGAGTTCAAAAGTTGGTTAAGTTTCCATTCAAAATTTAGTTTTAGAAAATGATCTAATGCATTGTAGGTCAAGTATGTAGTTTGGTAAATAATTTTGCATTTCTGTTTCATATCAGTCTTTGGGAATCTATGATCAGAGTTTATAGTTGTGTTCCAATAAATTTTGAGAGGAAATGTTTATTATTCAGTGGAATAACTAAGTGCTCACTGAATTTTTTTTACTAGCATACTACTTTGGGATTTTTGACAACTCATTCAAAGACATTCTAGATTGTATCACTGTGATGTAACAGGACATTCAAGATGACTGGAATTCATTCAGAACATTCTATACTCTTGGGCTTGTGATATGACATTTAGGATTATTTGGAACTTTACTGCAAGTGTCTTTCAAATTTTTACTTTGCATTCTAGGAAATAAATTGTTTGTTGAATTTTACTAAACTTGTTGGTTTCACTTCTTTCTGTTACATTGTTATTTATACCTATATTATATGTTCTACTTTTGATCCATGACTATAGATACTATTTTAAGATGTTTATTTTGATTTGCATTCCATATATTGAACCTGTTTACAGCTTGGGGTAATTTCTCATTGGATAATTAAATCAGATAGTTTGTGTTGCAATACAAGTCAAGCTGGAAATTACTGCACTGCAGAGCCAAAGGGGGTATATAAGCTAGAAGAAGTGAATAATTAATTTCCTATTATTGTTCTGGTTTTAATATCAATCTGCAGAAAAGTTTAATGTTGTGTTAAGATCAAGTTTGAGAGGAACTATTTAAACTATTTACTGGAATTACGAAATGATCATATGACAGTCTGGATTAAATTAACATGTTGGGATTATTGTGAATTCATTCAAAGACAATCTGGACAATGCCATTGTGACACATCAAGACACTTGGTACATCAGTACATTCAGGGCCTGGAATTCATTCTGAACACTATATTTCTGGTGCTGACATAGAACTTTTAGGATTATTTTATTGGATTTAATTTATAATACTGTAAGTTCCTCTTAAATTTTCATTTTATAACTTAGGAAATTAAATTATTTGTTATGGTTTTATAAAACGTGTTGATTTTGCTTCTTTCTGTTACATGGTTTAAGGTCATAGGGTTGTAAAAAGAGTTGAAGGCCATAAAATTGTAACAAGATACAAATGGGATGATTTCAATTTCTTCACTTTCCCTGAAATCAACCTATATCTTTATCTCTTGCAAATATCTAATACTTTTAACTTCCCTTAAATAAGTTCACTGTTCCATGGTTGCCACTTCCACACCTGTATCAGGGGAGGTAATGATTGCTCCACTGTAGTGAAGCTGACACTTTGTGAACATTTGTGAATTGCAAAACATTGTGTCAATGGAACAATATATACGGATTTAAAAGTTTAAAAAAGTTTAAACAAAATCCTTTATACTGGGCCTTTTATGTGAATACACTGCTAGTATTACCATTTTGAGTTACCTTATACTGTAATAGTTCTAGCCCAAATTTTGCTCATGATTTATTTGTAAACCGATTCACCTGTATCTCCCTATTTTTATATTATGCACCAAGTACTTATATCCAAGGGATGATGTTGTTGTTGTTGTTGTTGTGGGGCTTAATGCCATTTTTCAGCACATGATAGGCTATACATGGCAGCCAGTATTAATGGTGGAGGAAGAAACCGGGAAATCCCCGGAAAGAACCACCGACCCACGAGAAGCTACTGGCAAGCTTTCTCACATATCCACTCCAAGGGATGACAATTCCTGCCCAAAAAATGAGATAACTACAAATCATTGTTGAGTTTCTAATTATTCTGAAGAAACAAATTTCAATTTTGAGATGGCTTTCCATGAATCGTCCAGTAGTTCAATATTGAAACTGCTTCACCCCAGTATCACTTTCCTCATTAAATTACAAATTAAATGATGCATTTATTCCTTTTACTTCAAACTAAGAGAACACTGTATTGAAAGGGTGTTGTAGTTATTTAATTGTCAATATTTGTGCTAATTTAGTGCACCTGTCAGTAAGGGGCTTTGTAACTAGGTCAATAAAAAGGTAGGTGGGAGATAAAGACCAGTAAAATGATAAATGTACATAACATCGATCAAACAGGTAAACAGATATATACAAACAATATGATTTTGCACATGATAGTTCATGTTATGTTGGAGAACTGAAACAGGAAATTTTTTATCAGTGAAATTTAAAAAGATTGCAGAATCAATGGAAATGAAAACAGAATGAATCTAAATGAAATGGTACAAGCACTTTAAAGAAATGGATAGCACGAGTGCAAAATGCAGAACAATGAATGATAAATAAATATGGAATGAAACATAAATGCATTTCAGTGATGGATCTAAAATTTGATTATTGTCAAGCTGCCACTAAATCCCCAGTCAAAAGCACTTTTACATGATAATCCAGGTCCAGATCCTTTATGCTGACAGATAATTTTTTCTCTTGTTACAAACCATGACATTCTGCTTGTTGAGGCAGATAAAAGCAATAATCACTTTTGATGTGATGACATTATCACTGGTTGTCATACCCACACAATATTTATTTTAAAGCAAAAAAGATAAAATTTGCTGACAATTGCTCTACAACAGTTACTGTCTCTGTTACACTTAATGAATTTGTGGTTATATATAAATTTATCAGAAATTTAAAAAAATGCTGTCTTTTGCATTTTATACATGCTATTTAATTACAGCATAATTTTAATAGGACTAGATATGAAAGTAAAATTGCTCTCCCTTCAATGCACCCTAAACAGAAACCCAACTTCAGTAAATATATGTCTATTTTGTTCTGAACAAGCCAAAACAATACAGATAGGAAATTACAGAATCTGGTAAAAATAATATTTGGAACCATCACTAAGACCATAAAAGAAAACAGGAATCCCTTGAAGGGGCTGACATTCTACTGGCTGAAAAGAATTTCCTGGTTTTTTTTAACTGCTGAGTGTTTTCATGAAGGCTGTTGTGGTGGATATATATTGCCTGTAAGATCAGCACCATTTTTATTCAGGACCAACTATCATATAAAGTCTTTTGATTAACACCCTATATCAATAAAACCATGCATTCAGGAGTAGCAATAGTAAAATTTTTAAGATCTCTGCACTGGTGACCATACTAAATGTCAGACCAGCATAAGTTTCTTTAGCAGAGAAAAGATTATCACGGCGACTCCTACATGTTGATGTCAGATGAATACCATTCTCATTTACGACCAACTAGAAGTTATATTCACAAGTCTTTTCGTGAAAACTACATGCTGATGTGACTATACATGGTCTTATATATTTTCAATCCAGGAGTAATGAGATTTTGTAGATGGCTGCCAAAGTGTTATATCAGATAGCACCATCTTCATTTAGGTATAACGAGACATCATCTTTTTTTCAAAGAAAACCCCACATTGATATAACTTTCCTTCACGATGAGTAAGAATTAGATTTTCAACATGGATGCCATGATGGTTATACTGGATGTGAGACTGGCACCATTCCCACTTAGGCTCAATGAGAGAAGATAATAAGTCTTTCATTGAAAACCCCATCTTGGTATAACCATTGATTTAGGAGGAATATTGATAATAAAATTATCAAGATAGCCACTTTGTCAGCCATACTGGATGTCTGAGTGACACTATTTTCAATTATGACCAACTAGACCTTGGAATGAATGTGTATGTAAAGTTTAACTGCAATCCTCCAATTAGTTTAGAAGGAACAGTGATAACAAACTTGTGCTAATGGATGGACGTATGATCGAAAGATGACAGATGATGGAAAACAAGTCATTGCAGAAGCTCATCTGGTCTATGACCAGTACAGCTAAAAGTGACGTTATGATAGATGCAGAATAAAAAGAAGGCTAATTTAGCAAAATCACCAACTGCAGGGTTTGTTTGCGCCTTGAATTGCTTTCTGTATTGATAATAAAAAAGAGAATCATTGAATGTTAACCCTAAGAGATAAGTTTGGATCTGACAGCTCAAATTACCTCTGATAAGCTATATCTCTCACAGAAAGATATCAAAACAAAATTTATTGGGTACAAACTGAATTTGATAAGCATCCTGGTTAAACAACTGAGAGAGAAGAAATAAAAAACAAGCCTCTATTTAATGCCTCTTTTTAATAACTGTTTCCAATCTCAGCAGTTCTTATACAAACTAACTGAATGCAAGGTGTAGAGGCATATTTGGCCAAAGTTTTGGCTGTTTTACATCAATATTTCGGTCAAAGGTCATTTGAAGGGCTGTCTCCATCCCATGAATCATTGCTGCATTCTTTCCGTAAAGCAGTTTCATCTCAGCTGTACGTCTTGTGCCAGGCCGTTCTTTTGGCGCCTCAACAGTGGGGATCTTCTGCTCCAACTTCACTGAGGAAAAGAAAAAACATTTTGATGAAAAAAGTAACTCATCAGATATTTCCTTTTATTAGTCCCATGCCAATTAAGTTCAAACTGACTAGGTCTAACAAACTTTTCTGTTTGTAAAAATCATACTTCTACATCTCAAAAGGATTCATTCAAATTTGATGCAAAAACTTAAGTATAGGTTTTACTAAAACTAAGTACCATGCAAATTTATTTTACATGAAATTCCATCCTTCCAAACTTACTGAGATGAGACCAAATCTGTGGCTGTAAATCTATGATGTACAAATAGAACTTGGAAATGCATACATATCAGTATATCTGGGTATGTCCAACACTGTCAGTGCAGGATAGTGATTGTACAAAAAGTGTGGATGTGTGGGGGAATTTGACAGAATTTTCCTTCATGACCTACCTAGTCCCGGTGATTAGGTCAAAGGGCAAAACAATTATGGGGATGTTTCAAAGCTGACAGAATCTGTGCATAAAGAATTTTTTTTTTCTAAATGAGCCAACAGACCCTAGAGATATTGGCAATATCTAACAGTGACTTTATAGAAATTTCAAGTTTTGACTATGCTTACAAGAGTACTTCAAATGGCACCTCTTCCTTACAAATGAACTTGACCTTTTGAGCTATGACTTCAATGTATGAAAGTGTGGACCAATGTAAAGTTTTGTTAAATATATCTAGTTAATGAAAGTGACAGCATGAATATGAAAACAGGCCACATAGTTACATTATCACTTGATGTGGACTTGATGATACATAACAAGCTTAAATTTCATTACAGTATCTTCAGTGGTGCAAAAGTTATACCCATAAATCGAAAGATATCACTGACTTTTATTTTCCTTGGTGTCACCTTCACCACAGGGAGGAGGCATGGTGATGGCATATGGCACTGTCAACTCATGATATATAACTCGCTAAAGTTTCAATAAAAATTTAAAAAACTTGAGTGGTACAAAAGTTATCTCCAGACAAGAATGTATGACAGTATGGATTTATATGTATCTATGCATCTGCACAGCAGTGGCTGCAGTGTACATGGTCATGGGTTCAATTCAATGTTCATTTATATATATATATATATATATATATATATATATATATATATATATACACACACAATTCATATGGTGAATAACAGTCCTTTCAAGTGCACTGGATCCAGCAAGGGCTCACATGTGTCAGGGATTGATTAAGATAAATGCAATAAACTGATAAACTGACAACTAACAGTGCAAGACTAGTATCTAACTAGCTTGAGCTCTTTCAACTCTTAATGAGTCTTTTTCAAAGGCAAATACAAAACATAGACAAGACAAACAAATTAAACACAAAATCATTGTGTTTGCAAAACTTTACATGGCTGTTTCTACAGGAATTAAAAGGTTCATTAAGAGTTGAAAGCACTCAGTTTATTGCATATATATATACGGATCACTGCCATCTCACCTCTGTCTGCATGGGTTCGAGTCTAGGATTCGGCGAATGTGGATATGTGAGAAAGCTTGCTAGTAGCTTCTCGTGGGTCAATGGTTCTTTCCGGGGATTTCCCGGTTTCTTCCTCCACCGTTATTACTGGCCGCCATGTATAGCCTATCGTGTGCTGAAAAATGGCGTTAAGCCCCACAACAACATTCCTGAGAGAATTATCTGTGTATTGCACTTGCTGCCTAAACACTGTAAGAACACACACACAAACTGACCTTTCAACTCGTGAGCATCCTGAAACTATCTTTGTCACTAAGCTGTTTGATATATCCAACAAGGCATGACTAACATCTTGATGATCAAGAGTCAGTAGTTTAGTGTAAGTTTTGTTTTGCAGTGTTCACAAAATAATCTATCAAATTTAAAAGAAACACAATTAGTTCTAATCCATGGAGCAAAATACCCAATTTAATAAAGACTTCTATAGCATTTAACAAAGTCATGAACAAGACACAGCACATAATAGTTCATTCTGGCCCCCAATAATGCCACATACATCATTAATTGCTTGGAATGGTAGTTTTAGAACAACTTTCCAAGGTCTAAATCTTCTTTATCATAAGTCTTGGTGATTTTGTAACTTTATTGGTGTCACTACTACTTCCTTAAACTAGCAAGACTGTCTTAAATGGTATGTACAGTATTCATGAGTCTGATTTGTACCAATCTCAGCAGAACACAAACTGACTAATGTATGTACTATCTGGGGTCCCCCACCCAGCAAGGCATTGAAGTACAGTTCTCTACTTGTCAGCTCTCAGCATTACTGGTAGCCATACCTTTACTTTGTACAAAGTTCAGTACAGCAGGAACTGGCAGTGATCCTTTTTGAGTGCTAGCAGCAATAGAGATGCTGACATAAAATAACTGTAATTTTATTGATAACTTTCTAAGATATACCTATATTAATGATTAACACCTTAGATTCTAGTTTTTCTATGGTACCAATGTCCACACAAGGCTGAAACTATGGTATGACCAAGCAGGAAATGACACCAGTCAGAATTGTTTTCTTTATTAAGTACCGTATTTGCCTGCCTATAAGTCAATGCGGAGTATAAGTCGAATCAGCAAATTTGGCAAATTTTCCATCCTTCATCCATACATAAGTCAATGCTGAGTATAAGATGAGGCCAGATCAATACCACATTCTTTTTTTTTTTTTTTTTTTCACTTTGCTCCTCACAGCATCATGAATTTTATCCTATCTGTAACTCATAAACTTTTCACGTCAGGATCATTAAATGTAACTAAAAGTACCTAATTTGTTTCACACGAAGTATTTTAAATGTAATTTATACTTTTAGATACATATAATGACACTGACCCAAAAATTTATTGAGTTACAGATAGGCTAAAACTCGCGATGCTGTGTGGAATTAACTTATAATAACTTCCGGATTCATAAATATTAAAAGTATCACTGTATGCTATTTCAGATTACCAGCAACAGGGAAATTGCATCATTAATACTAAAATGTTTTTTCAGGTGTTTTTTGGGGGTGAAGAGAGATAGAGAGAGAAGGATGCATATGTATTCCACTGCATTTTCCTTCTTGCACCTCGTGATCAAAATAAAATATGGTCTGATATATGAGAGAGAGAGAGAGAGAGAGAGAGAGAGAGAGAGAGAGAGAGAGAGAGAGAGAGAGAGAGAGAGTGTGTTCAGCTCTTCATGGGGATTTTTGTTGGGTTTTTTTTATACCTTACTGCCCCCGTGTTACTGAAGCTTTTGTCAAAGAGAGAAAACATTAATAAATGAAACAGTAAATGTAAACAATGAAAATAAATACCATACTCGTTCAGGGCTTAATTATTCACAATAGTTATATCCATACAGTCTCCATTAGGTTAAATCCCAAGAATGACCATTTTGCATGCTAATTTTCTTTGAAAGTATAACAACCTCTCCATTACCAACAAATAAGATTTTGTTTAAAGTGCATGTACTCTTCCTGTACTTTGGCAGCAATTGTTTCTGATATTTGCTCATCCCACATGTACTTTAAATTGCTGTCGGTTCCATCAGCACATTAAAAAATATCACTGGTTGACAAATTTACAGTAGTAACCACCTGGCATTTCCTTTCATTATATGGTACGGTATTAATAATACCCATGGGTAGCCTCATTTCCCTATTGGTAGCCTTGCTAATTTGATCTGGTATGCCGAATCTTGACCTCAAACAGGTGTCAGCTTGGTTTGACTGAATACAGCAGTAGCATATTTAATTAACATGTAAATACCTCTAAAAAGCCATGTGATTCTTGTATAATGGAAGTGGCAACAAAAACTAGGCAGAACTACTTACCTAGTGGTATTAATTGATAATGGAATATGGTACTGCACATGTACACGAGTAAGATCAGTCATCAGGTAAGTGAACCATACAGATTTACAATCGTGAAGACATGTCTGTCTATCTGTCTCTCAATGGGGCATACATTTTATTTCATCATTAGGTGCAAGAAGAAAATTGTGATGGAATATATCTTTATCATGGTTATTCTTCTTTTAAGTTGCAAATTCTAATGCACATATATGTAATCAAATTTACACAATGTATATTACAAACAATGTACATTACTGGTGCATGCTGCTTTAGCGCAATTACATCTATGTTAATTTTTAATACTGACAATCGTGTAATTGTTTAAAATACTCAATGTGGGATCCTATATTTTTTCATACATGATCTCTTCCCCAAAATGAAATGTTTTACACATTATTTTTCGTACTCTTGTAGAATTATTTTCCATACAAAAAAGATAAAGTGATTCGGATGACATAATCCATATATAAGTCGATTCGGAGTATAAGACAAAAGCTAAGATTTTCTGGTCAAAAAGTATCGTCTTATAGGCCGGCTAATACAGGTACTGTAAATTGATTAAAAGGCACAATTAACTGGCTCTAGTGTCAGAAATAAGGTAAATTTCTGAACAGTCAAAATGACGGGTTTATTATCTGGGTCCATAAGTTCAAGAAAAGTGAAGTCACTTGACTGTCCAGTGGTAGATTCCATGATGTTTTGGAAAGGTGGGTCTGTTATGTCTGTTAATGGAAGCCCTGTATGGTGCCAATCAAGGATAAAATTCTAAAAATGTAAATACATTGTATAAAGAACTTCAAAAAACCTGAGGAAGATAAACCCTTTGAAATAAACATAAATATGAAATAATGTCAGATATAGATAAAAGGTTAAGATGTCAAAATTCTATTAATGGTAAAAAATACAAAATCTCTAAAATACATGGTCAAAATCTTTTATATCAACTGCATCCCTTCAAAATGTCCATTATTTTCTCAAATGTACATGATTGTACATTATTATAAAGTTCCTTAACTGAGTTGACTGTGGATATAGGTAGTATATACACTGTGATTGAGATTCACAATTTTTGCTTAATAGCCTACAATTACTACTATAACAATGAAATATCCGGGATGTAATTTGCGCTTACATAAATGTACACAAAATCCTAGATGTCATTATGGCTCATCGTTTTCTGTGTTAATACAAATAATTTCCAGTATCTGCAACAAGTTGATATAAACTAATTGAAACATAATACATTTGGAGGTTTAATTCCTGTAGAAACAGCCAAGTAAAGTTTTGCAAACACTATGGTTTTTCTGTTTTATTTGTTTGTCTTGTCTATGTTTAGTATATGCCTTTGAAAAAGACTCATTATGAGTCAAAAGTGCTCAGGCTAGTTAGATACTAGTTTTGCACTGTTTGTTGTCAGTTTATTGCATTTATCTTAATCAATCCCTGACATACTTGATCCCTTGCTGGATCCAGTGCACTTGAAAGGACTATTATTCGCCATATGATTTGTATTCTTTATATATATATATATATATATATATATATATATATATATATATATATATATATATACACACACACATGGGCAAAGTTTCAATAAAATATATTCAGCCGTTCAAACGTTATATTCTGGGAAAGGATAAAAGTCAATATAATACTATTTTCCCTTTTGCTGTGACAATGACCTTAAGGGGCAGGGGATGACTACACTGTATAACATAATGTTTAGTCACAATATGTAAGCTGGGAAAAGTTTCATTAAATATCTTTCTGGTAGTGATTCAAAAGTTATACCATACTTGGGACAAGCACGAAAGTCACAGAATTACATTTCCCTTACTGCAACCTTGACAATAAGGCTGTGGGCATGGCTATGGTATGTAACATCAAATAGTTGGGAAATATGCTTGGACGAAGTGCCATGTTAATGTACAGATGGAGATGAAGGGATGGTGTGTGTGTGTGTGTGTGTGTGTGTGTGTTAAAGTTTAACAGCATGTCAGTACAACAATAAAATAAAAAATATAAATGTAAAGAAATGAAAAGCTGTAGGAGGATCAACCCTTCCAAATAAATATGAACATAATGTACAAAAAAGGAAAAGATACTGACATTGAAACTCTTTGGAACATATATATAATAAAATATCCCATCCAAATAAACATGAACATAATGTAATAAAAAAATAAAAGATAAATGGTACAAACATCAAAATTCTGCACAAGTGATATAAAATAAAAGATCAAATCCCTCAAATATAGGGTCAATATCAACCACATTCCTTCAAATAGTCTTTGATTTTTTTGGTCTGGTGATACATCATCATAAAGTTTCATAACTGTATTAACATAAAAGCACTTATTTCCAACAGATTGGAAGATGATATACTTAACAAGAATGTGTTTCGCTGTCTTGTAGGGTATGCAAGGTCAAGGTTCATCCTTCAGGATGTATGCACAAGTCAGGCACTACAGGGCCATACTGGCACAATACGACCTCATCTGTGTGATTTGTTGTATATAAGGGATGCCATTTACTGGTTTGACATTCTGAAGATTGTTTCTGAAGTTTTCATTCAATATTACTTTTGCCAATTAAATAAAACATGCAGATTTATGTATTACTTAATGTCAGGACATGGAATCTTAAATTGAGAAATGAGTGACTGCAAGGCAGCTTTTGCTGCTTAATCTTCTCATTCACTACCCTTCATACCAATGTAACTAGGCAGCCAATAGCACTGAATATTCTTTGTAGCTTTGAGGAGCAAATCATATTTCTATAAGATTGGTGATACTGACCCAATGTGAATGAACAGACAGCACCATAATATAATTCA
>JAECUM010012084.1:0-40018 GCA_016617855.1 Megalonaias nervosa
AAAAGGAAACGAAGCTTGCTGAGTTTCCTTTTAATGAAAAATTTATACAACGAGTATAGTCCATTGTGAGACTTTCCACACCATACGTAGACTGAGTGAAGTGACTTAAGTTTGCAGAATTAGGCCGAAGTTTCTCAGGGGTTAAAAGGCATGTACGAGATTTCAAATGTCTGAAAACTCAGAAGAAAGACAGCTTGTGTAGCTAATTTAAAAGAGGCGATTTGTCGCAAAATTCCAACAACGTATTTAATATTGTTCTTAATAAATGGAAGTAAGCCTTAGGCCCCGCACATCCTAGGGCCGGGCCTGCAGGAAACACCTGCTATCAAAACCGATGACCATTTTCCCCCCGCTCATGATATATGTACATCACGCTCTGACTTGGATGTGAATACTTACAGCTAAATACGATTTCCAAGACAGATGAAACTCGGTTCAGAATAACGTCAAAAATAAAAACTATCACTTAGAAGGATAAATACATAGCCAATCAAACAATATCGACGTCTATTTGGATAATTATATCGCCGACGTCGATGATAAAATGATGATAATTCTACAATTTGTATCTTTACGTTCTGCTACAAATAGTTCGTAAGCCTTAGGTACCACTGTTGGACCACCCCCCACCCCCCACCTCCCCACCCCCATTAAGTAAAGGAATATAACCCAAATACATCAAATTTTTTAAGCTTTTTGATTCGGGCTCGAAATGCAAGACAAACTGGTGAAATAAATAATAACTAGTAAAACAGACTGTATGTAGAGCGTGTAAGAAATAAATATGTTTTTTAATCAACACTTCCGGAGAGCGGACTATGTTAAACTATGACAACTTTGTCATCAATGACGGCCACATCTTCGCTAACCAAGATTCCGATGTGATTACCTTGGCGAATCGAGTCTGTGAATTTCATCATTTGATGCGACAGCAAGGCAACTCGTCCAATCAAAATTAAGTTGTTCAAATTTGAACACTATTCCTACATGATCGAGACAGGAGGAGCACACATCTTGAATGAACTGATAAATAAGCAATTTTCCAGTGCCGGTCTGTGTTTGTACAAATGCCTTTCACTCAGATAGACCTGTAATGGCTTCCCTCTGGTATACAGTCATACTTTCGATGTTAAACTTCCAAAGTATCCTTTTTAGGTCTTTTCCCCCCACCATTTTTGGCCGATGTACAATGCACCACGCTATTGGTTTGTTGGTATTACACACTAAGGGAGGCAACTCATGACATCCAATAGATGTCGCTAAGACAAAGCACCAATATATATATGTTCGATCCGCTAAGATGTAGATAGGGTTATCATAGTATCATATCGGAACCTTGGCTAGTGAAGATGTGATGGCCACAGATGTGTACTTTGTTCTTCAATCACTTGTTTGCTCTTCCACATTAACTCCATCCATTACCATACTTGATATATTAAATTTATTTCCTTTGATCAGCTTTAAATTAGAGGGGTTTATATTAAGGGAATTGCTGCAATAAAAGCATTTGAAAGAGAGTCTTTGTGCCATCATAGCAGTCCTAGTTAGTGGTAGCGTGAACGTTCGAGGCGCGTAGGGGCCAATTTTCTTTAGCGGTGAGCCCACCGAGGCACCCTGGGCAATGTTCTTCAAACAACTTTGCTACAGACAACAGTTTGTGTATCGTTTGCTAACCTCCCTACTGCCCTTCTAAACAAAAGTTGTGTGAAGAATTGCCCCTTGTACATTAAGGTGAAGATGAAATAATATAAACATTTCATCTGTACTAAAGCGAATCTCCCAATATTAGCAAAGCCTGAAAAACATTGTGTTTGTTATTAACTTGCTGCAGTGTATTGTTCTTTGGAATCAATTCATTAATATAATCATAAATTAAAGTCTTGGAGCATTCATACTATATTTACTGAGACTCTCTGTATGAAAGAATAAAATATATTTCTATTTCTCAATAGTAATCACACATGGTCCGATCATATCACATCATAAAAGTGTAAGACTCTCACCACAGCTCGAAATGGAATATTTTACGACACGAATCTCCATTTAGTTTTCGTATCTCATGCTGACTTTGATAGCACCGAAACGCACTTTTTATTTTCAGAATTAGACATAGTAAGTAGATAAAGCATAACTAAATAGATAAACCCATAAGCAATATGTATAACAAATGTATTAGTTGCATAAATATAAATCCAATAAGGTGAGAAAGAGAAATGCAACTGTTATATTATCATACGCCGTGATCATTAAATCGTTGGGTGAATATCAGCGGCATTCTTTGTGGAATTTTGCTCTAGTTAGTAATAAACAATTCCAGGTCTGTTTAAGTAGCCATGTTTTCATAAATAAAGTAAATTAATTATTTCCAAAACTCACGTATAAATTTTAATTCTAAAGACAACTGAAACAAAACAAGCTAGAGATATGGTCGTTAACAAAGATATTGCATTTTTAATGGTAACACGCTTCTCGAAAACCATTCCCAACATTGTGTGCAAGGCTTGTACAAGAGTGAAATTGTTTTAAAGACTTCTTTATTGCTCACAACGCAAACATTGATGGAAAAGATTTGATGGCTTCAACGCGATGACCCTTCATGTCACTTAACATCCAGGTGAATTGTCACTGGCGGTTGATCAAATGTATAGCTTTCCTCAAGACGAAACATTCCTGCCTTGTCTTTCTTCAATGGTCAAAAGTGACTTCTAATAATTATCGAACATAAAAGAGCTTACAGATTCAAAATAATAATGTTAGCGTCATTAGAAATGAATAGAACGAATTGAAGTGTCCCCACTAAGGGTACAATGTCATTTCTTTGATGTGACTCTTTCTCTGTCATGAACAAAATAGAACAAAAAAAAAAAAAACATCCTTTCCATCGTCCAGTAAGCTGCCCCTTTAAAAATTTCAGCATCTTTACACGGAGACTAACTTTAATTTGGGAAGTAATGATATTTTCAGTCACACCGTATTTTACTAAGGAGCATATTTTTTATTCATTAAAGTTATTCCTTGGCATATATTGATTGTTAGCTCAGACAGCCAAGTATGTTTAAACTGCGATTTCATTGCGCCTCGCCTCACATAAAAAAGCCAATATTTACTTTACGCTTAAGTCGCTTTGTACAATACATTAAGCAGAGCAATTTGAACAATGGTCAATCCAGAAGGTCAGCCAATAATAGAACCAAGGGCTATCATATTCTTAGATTTATTTTCCTCTGAAAAAAAAAAACAAAAAAAAAAACAAACAAGTTTTGTCCAGTTAATATCTTGAACTGGACATCAGAAGAATCGCGTATTTCAACGAGATCTCAAGACACACGGAGCTAATGACGGGTATACTAAAATACAGTTACATTCACAAGACCTCAAGAATCACGTCGTCACAGAAAATAGGTTCTTGTATTTACAAGACATTTTGAAACCATACTATTTATCTGTATAATGCCTTTTTAATACTGCAGAAAAAATCTATAAATAAAAATGTGAAACTTTTAAAAATCAGAACAGCTGTGGCGATGAAAACGTGTGCCGAAATACATCGTCTCCATCTTATTTGGTTTGATCAAAATAAAACCAAATGTATATATTAGACGTGATTTTATCAGTATATTCCCTCTGTCTGTGTGATTAAAAAATATACAGTATGTCAAGTTTTGAATGCGAATCTTTCCTTTTTAACAAAAATTGATTCCATAATAAAACAGTGCAGTGAATGTATGTCGTGAATCCATATCAAAATGAACTGCCGACTTTGCATGGGGTACAAAACGTTAAAGAAATTAGGTAGATAACGAAAGACAGGATTTTGGAGCTTTGCAATACCTTTCTGTTTCAACTGTATTTCTTGTATAAAAGTCACCAAACATAATTATCAATAATGATGGTTATCATAACTATGATGAAAAAGAAGAAGAGAAGATCGATGATTTTGACGAAGAATGTTTCCACGAAAATGATTATATTGACGATAGAGTTGTTCGTAGATTTGTCTAAAGTCTTCGAGGTCTTTTAACGTTTGTTGTTTTCCTCGGAATATTAGTCCATTCATCGTTGGGAATTTATTCATTGTCGTTACATTGTTTGGAATGTATTCATTGTCATTTCATTGTCGTTACCTTATTTCGAACGTATTCATTTGGAACGTATTCATTCATTTCATTCTGTTTACATCATTTGGAATGTATTTATTGTCCTTTCATTGTATTTATGTCATTTGGAATGTATTTATTCATTTCGTTGTATTTACATTATTTGGAATGTATTCATTCATTTCATTCCATTTACATCATTTGGAATGTATTCATTCATTTCATTCTGTTTACATCATTTGGAATGTATTTATTGTCATTTCATTGTATTTACATAATTTGGAATGTATTCATTCATTTCATTGTATTTACGTCATTTGGAATGTATTCATTGTCATTTCATTGTCGTTACCTTATTTCGAACGTATTCATTTGGAATGTATTCATTCATTTCATTTTATTTACATCATTTGGAATGCGCTCATTCATTTCATTTTATTTACATTTGGAATGTATTCATTGTCATTTCATTGTCGTTACATTGTTTGGAATATATTCATTTGGAATGCACTCATTCATTTCATTGTATTTACATCATTCGTAACCTATTCATTGTCATTTTATTGTCCTGTAATAGGAATACTGCATATTTCTGTTTAGTACGGTTAATAACCTTTGGAACATTGAGGATCTGAGATCGGGGAAATTAGCAGTTCTGAATCGGTTTGATTTTTTGTTTCCAATCTTTTTTAAAGATTTGGGGTTTTTAATGTAACGCATGTTTAAACACATTAACAGATATTTTAAAGTTAGTTTACTAAGTACTGACATTGCATGACAGTGGAACTTTTCATCATCATTAAAAGCTTTATTTTAATTTTTTATTTCATTATAGGATTAAATGATCATGGTTGGGTAGTTATCGATGTGTAAATTTTACCTAATCACTCACAAAGTAACTCGAAGAACTTTATGTCAACTTTGTGGGCGATTAGGTAAAACTTACACATCCATAAATACCCAACCATGATAATTCAATCCTCATAATTCCAATTTACTTCCTTTCTAACATCAGATCAGCAGATTTAATTAACAAAAACATTCACTTTTATGTACATCGAAGTTTTCTTTCATTAGCCTCTTAACTGCGATAGAATACATAGCCCTATCTTCGCTAGCCAAGATTGATCGATTTTTTATACAGTGATACGGGGTAGAATGTCATAACGGTTCATGACAGTGATATATTGTTATGATCATTATTTTAATATATCAAAAATGGTTGTTGCGGTTAAATCAGGATTATTCCTTTGTTTTTCGAAAATTACGCTTGCGTATGGCACGTGTTCTTATAGCAACGTCATTGTTACTTTCTACTCATTTCGATCTTTCAAAAGCAAAATCGTGTCCATTTTTAGTGAGGTCCCATGGTTGACCTATGACCCTGACCTTTAATAACCGCTGCTGTAATATGTTGTCGAGGTGAAATGCAATAATTTCCGAAGATTGGCTTCTAAAGCCTGCCATATGCCTTCTTCGGCAAAAGGAGCGCGTGCTGGAGTGCAGGAAGGTCTGTGCAATTGCATTGTTTTAACTTCAAATGGTCGATTGTAATCTGTGGCTTGTCATTTTTGATCGGAAATCACAGGAGTGGGTGGGTGGGAGCTTGTTGTTGTTATTATTAGGGTGTAAGGTGTTGATATAGATAAAACTTCACATCAAATGATCTAGAAACATGAAACCAAAAGTAGTCCGCAGAATTGATCGATGTGTAAAAAATTCCAGATCAGTATCATGGGACCGTTTACATCCAATCAAAACGTAGAAAACGCAGTCAATTCATAAAAATTGGAATTCTCATGTGTTAATAGTACTTTCCTTTCTTGAAAAACATGTTTATCATTTATGTTTTTTTTAAAAAACGTTTTTATCATTTATTGTTAGATTCAATTTTTCTTGTTTATTTTTTCCTCTAAAAACGACATTATATCTTCTTTTGGTGGGAGGTAAATCTGATCTATACATTTTATGAGCTTATTCAAGCATTAAATTAACCTTATCAACATTATTGCATATTATAATACATAATATTATATTATATTATTTTTAAAAACTGGGTTCCGGTCTCGACTCGATCTATGTGCGTATGTAAGAAAGTTTGTCAGTAGTTTCTCGTGCCCAGTGGTTCTTCCCGGGGCATTCCCAGTTCATTCTTCACCAAAAATACTGGCCGCCATGTATAGCCTATTATGTGCTGAAAAGTGCGTTAAACTCAAAAGCTATTATCTACAAAAATAAGAAAATTATAATGACAAATATAATTTCTTTTTGGGTAATAATAAAAATTGTGCTATGAATTAGGAGGGAATATAAACCTGAAAAAATAAATCCCTTTCTATATCGCTCTGGTTATGTAAAATTATTTATTATAGGCGTTCTAAGAATATGACCCAGTTTGTGCATGTATTATAAATATAGATAGTTGTTTATTGATGTCTCCAAGATAATGATCATCATATATCTAACATATGTATTTGTTATCCTACCCATTAAATAATGCAGAAATATTTAGTATTTCGCCTTCTATACTTTGGCACATCAAACTACGAGTCAGACAGACGTAGTTTGTAGTTTTATTTCTTTGTAATATAATGTATGACTCAGGTTAACGTCCTTGATTTGAATATCATCAAACGCGATGATATTTTGTGTTACACTATTTACATTTTCTACTGGAATATCTTCTTCAGGGTGGATTAAGACAACTTATACCTTTATTATCTTCAATTTTCTTATAAAATCTTCCAACATGGTCTATTTAGCTTGGTCAGTATATCTAATAGGTTCATCATGAAGAATATAATAACGAATTAGGCAGAAGTTGCTTTATCCTTGCTGCAAACTTCCAACAAATATATCATGAAAATCACTTTCAATATACATAACACAATCATGTTAAATAAGTATGCAATTATGTGATCTTACATTTTGTTTTAATTAACTTTTATAATATTATGTTACATAGTTTTTAAAGACAATACATATAATGATGCAAAAAATCTCTAATTCAACATTATACGCAATTTTACTTCCTGTTGTTTTATCAAATGAGTCAGTCCATATTGTATTCCCTAATGACGATTCAGACAACACTTCCATACATTAGTGTTATATAATTCCTAAACACTAAATTTTTGCCAATCGTAATCGCAAAACAAGAACTATGATTTTGTATTAGGTTCAATGTATATATCTGTGTTTGTATAAAATATTTTATTGTGTGTATACATCGTAATGCATTTATTTTAACGTACTCAGCTTTTAGATCTCCTGATGCATTTTATTTGATATATGTTAGATAAAACAAGACAAGGTTGTACAAAATTAAAAACATAAAATGGATTTTAAATATGGAGGGCAACCCTACATGTAAGGAAGGTAAAAAAAAAAATACATTTTAAACCAACAATTTAAAAAAAAACACCCATCCATTGTTTATAATCTTTTAAACAAACTTTCTTTTTACAAAACAAGCACACAAAACCAAGCTGAGCCAGAATCTCTCGTTGCCCTGCTAATAATTTTCCTCAGGCTTTTTTGGAGTTATTGGGGTTTTTTTATTTCATGCGCCGCCATTACTATCGGTGCGATTGCCGCTTCCGTTTTCCAAAACTTTCTACATGATGTAGAGAGGTCAGTATTAATAGACAAAAACGAGACTAATTGTCTGCAAGACTCTGGGTTTCTTTATATCGACTTTATATTAACACCAGCCGATGAAATAATACCTAGGTATACACCTTTAGAATATAGATTATGTAACTTATTTAACATTTAAAAAAAACGTAGATATAATTATGTATAACACTGACTATGCAGCTTATGTGAAAACTTTAGAACACAGATTATTTAACTTATGTAACACCTTTAGAACACAGATTATGTAACTTATGTAACATCTTTAGAGCATAGTTTATGTAACTGAGGTACGTCTTGTCAGTAAGCAATCTACTCAGTACAGGAACCCCCTAATTCCAAAATGTCAGATAAACAGAGGAAGAATTACAGAATCAAACCAACGGAAACGAAACGGACTTTGAATTAAGGCCATGGAGCAAGAATATTAGAAGAAATTAATGAAATACAAAAGAAATGGAATACAATATGCGATGATGAGACTCCTTCCTGTTGAGCAGGGAGAAAGGACAGATCGACAAAATTGCGATATTGAGACTCCTTCCTGTGACCAGGGAGAAAGGACACTTGCCATACTGTATGGATTAAAAGATGACTTAACGCAATGGAAAACGGTCTTATGATTCAGAAATGTTTAAACAACTTAAACGAATGCGAAGAACACTTATTAAACAGTTTAATATTATTAATTTAACTTTACGAATAAATATTATAGCTAAATGTTCAAAATTTACTGATTTAAATTGACTAAACTAAACAATTATTCATGTATTACTTTAATAAATTATTATTAAATTATTAAATTATTAGTAACCTAAATATAGCCACTTAATATTATATTTGCGATCAAAATTGTCATTCATGTATTAGACAAGAAACTCGTGGCACCTGAGCTAGTGTTCACGTGATCGCGAAAGCGTAGTGTGAATGCTGCTCGTGCCTAATTAAGATCTCAAACAACCTATGCGCAAAGCAGAAACAGTATAATAGATATCTATTTATTAAAACTATAAAAATATACTTAATAGAAATTAAATATGAATTAATTTAATTTAGCTTTTATTTATTAAACTTTAGACTTATAGGAAACTATGATTATGAATTAAATAACAACTCCAGGAATTTAATATATTAGAAGAAATAAAAGATTTGAATGGTCTACAAACCCTTACTCAAAACTGAATAAAAACGAAATTTAATAAAATTAATACAAGAAACACGCACATATGGAAAAAAAAACATGAACACATAAAATACTTTAACTTGTCACAAAGGGGTTACTCAAATGATGTCAATCTGAGAGTAACCACACCAATAAAACTGAGGTATAAAACCTTTAGAACACAGATTATGTAACTTATGTAACATTTTAATAAAACCTAAGTATACACCTTTAGAACACAGATTATGTAACTTATGTGACACCTTTAGAATATAGTCTATGTAACTGATGTAAAACCTTTAGAACACAGGTTACGTAACTTACGTAACATTTTAATAAAACCTAGATGTACACCTTTAGAACATAGATTATTTAACTTATGTAACATCCTTAGAACATCAATAATGTAACTTATATAACATTTTAATAAAACCTAGATATACACCTTTAGAACAAAGATTATGTAATTTATTTGACATCTTTAGAACATAGATTATTTAACTTATGGTAACATCCTTAGAACATGGATAATGTAACTTATGCAACATTTTAATAAAACCTAGATATACACCTTTAGAACAAAGATTATGTAACTTATGTAAAATTTTAGAAGAGGAACATGATTTTGTTTTGGAACGTTAATGCTATTTACAATAATTATATCCCGTCTAAATTTAATAAAGAAAACAGAACACGTATAAATATGTTTAGCTGTTGAATTGAATACAGCTGACAACAGCCACAATAAAACCTGTCTTTGTGCGAGAAAAACTTCTCAGCATGGAAATAATATGCCAGATTTGTGCATTTCTCCTATCCTTCAGATGTTTTTCGTTTCAATTGTATATATTTCTTTCTTTATTTATAAGAAGTTCGAGTTATTTCGGGAACAACTTGCGTATTGTTTTGCAATATTGCATGGTATTTATCAATCAACTTTCATTGCATTGTTGCTTTTATATATATATATATATATATATATATATATATATATATATATATATATATATATATATATATATATATATATATATATATATATGTATATATATATATATAACATTGAAATATTGCACGGTATTTATCAGTCTAGTGTAATTTCGTTGTTGCAAATAACAGATACGCATTATTGTGTTACAATGTATGACTTTTGACTGAGAAAATATGGCGATGTGATTATGCATGTTTTATTAATACAGCTTATATTTCATACTATACTATGCTCCTCCTTACAAAATTTCTCACGTACACATTATCTCCTGTAGTAAATTTCTAGTTTGAATTGGAAAAATTGCCCATAATGGAAAAATGGAGAGATAAGACATATATAATAGAAAAAAGATCATTATATAGTTTGAAGTACATGTAATATCTTGGATAGATATACAGTCAATTTGAGAGAATACGTTTAGCCCAAGGGAAATGAAATAAAATATAATAAGGTTTGGTACATATGTTAAAGTAACACTGATTCACCTGGAATTTAACACTCTGTCTTTCTATAAATTAGCAGAAAAGTACTCTGTGACGGTTCTTTTATCGTTTTGCAAGTTATAATGATATTGCTAAATTGTAATGTTCTAGATAATTAAAATTGTTTGATTCCTTAATCAAATTCAGCCTGGCGACAAACTGTGTCTATAGCCAGGTTTACTCTTCTTTGATACTCAACCCTCACCATCCTGTAAGGATGAAAACTAGGCGCGGAGTGGGGATGGGCTGTTACCTTTCATTTCTCTTACACACACAAAAAAAAAAAATAACCGAAAAGAGTTCAGTAATATTCTCAGTTTGAATTAATTTAAAATTTCAAAGTTCACTGTCGAAATTCATTGATAAGTTTTAATTTGTCTTCAACGTTCAAGTTCGTGTATGCATCTATATGCTTGACATAAAAGCAACTATTTGTAAACTGAGACATGATTTATCGCATGCAGTGGATTAAATTGCCGTCTATAACCGAGACATCAGTTATTGCATTAAGTGGATTATTTATCCCGACTATGGTATGGATCTGCATATACAAGGACTTTATATATATATATATATATATATATATATATATATATATATATATATATATATATATATATATATATATATATATATATATATATATATATATATATATATATATATAAGGTTGCGTACGCGCCAGACTAACTTCAGACAAGACTACAGATTCAGGCACAAATTTGCGAACATATACCCGAGACCAAATCTTTCAGAACTTTGACAACAGGAGTTAGCTACACGATCAGTCAGAAGTTAGGATGTCAAACCAATAACACAATCTATCTTCTGACATGCAAAATCTGTGTCATTCAATATGTTGGCGAACCGCTGATTTCAGAAAGCGAATGAATAATCACAAAAACCACATTTGCAACAAAATCAACGTGAAAGTCGACTACCACTACAGTTCTAATGGACATTCAGTCGAATCGCTCGAGATGTTACCGACTGAATCTAACCTAGTATGGACAGACACACAACGCACACGTGGACAGACACACAACGCACACGTAGAGAACGATACTGGATACTTCAATTAAAAAATCAAGGTAAATTTGGCCTAAATGAAAAAAAAAAAATCTAACCGTCCCGTTTTGTGAATTTCAGATCCAAATCTCAAGTTATAGTTTATATTCAACATCAGGTAGAATTGATAGAACATTTTCATGCTTCAGTCTAACGATCGATGCAGGAATGATAACAATCGGCATCGAGATTTATTAATTTATGTTTCTTTTGTACATCAAAGTCTGAATGGATTGAAAAAGCAACTTTCACTTTCTACAATTGACCCTCAAATGTACCATAACGCCAAGTAGAAACTAAATCTAGCGACGAGGCTTCTGGCTGAGCGGCAATACAAGACTGATTATTTAGAATCCTTTGAAAGTTACAAATTTATATTGCAGATTAAAGAGTGGTTACTAATGTAAGATAAAACAAATATGATATCCCATTAAAGGCTAGAACTAAATAGCATAATGAGACCAGATGTTGCCCACATATATAATATTGCAAACCGTAATGTCGTCTCCATTGATTTGTATGGTGTACAAGAAGGGTCATTAGTGGTTGTATAGTTTGGAGCTATATTCAAATATCGATATCCAGTTATCGTTTCAACTCTCTATTGATACACTGTAGTTTTGCCGTTGCAACTATAAAATTTACCGTTCCAACGGTATTTGTTACGCTGGTGCCATTGCAACGGCATTCATATAACGTCATTCATATATACCGTTGCAGTCATATCCGCCGTTGCAGCAGTATTTTGTAACTGTTTAGAGTTGCCATGCGTCCTTTTTTTTTCCTGACATATTCTAATTGTTAGTTCTTAAATCTCTATTCAGATGGTGATACAGATGCACCCACTCTTGGAGTGTCCTCTTTTTGGGGAAGTTAAAATATGGCAACCCTCTAAATGTTGAGAAATTATTCACTTACCGTTGCAAAAGTGCTAAAGGAATTTAAAAAAAACTACCATTGCAACGGTATATGAATACTGACGGAGTGAAAGCAGTTTTGAGAGTACATCAGCAATGTAAATGAATACTGCTGCAATGAAAGCAGTGTTGAGAGTACCAAAGCAACGGTATGAATACTGATGAAATGAAAGCAGTGTTGAAAACACCATTACAACGGTATATGAATACTGAAGGAACGAAAGTGGCGCTGAGAGTACCATTACAACCATATATGAATACTAACTGAATGAAAGTAATGTTGAAAATGCCATTGCATCTATATGAAAACTGATGGAATGAAAGCAGTGTCGAGGTACCATTGCAACGGTATATGAATATTGATGCAACGAAAGCAGTGTTGGGAACACCATTACAACTATATATGAATACTGAAGGAACGAAAGCGATGCTGAGAGTACCATTACAACCGTATATGAATACTAACTGACTGAAAGCAGTGTTGAGAGTGCTATTGCAATTGTATGAATACTGATGGAATGAAAGCAGTGTTTAGAGAACCATTACAACGGTATATGAATACTAACTGAATGAAAGCAGTGTTGAGAGTATCATCACAACGGTATATGAATACTAATTGAATGAAAGTAGTGTTGAGAATACCATTACAACGGTATATGAATATTAATTGAATGAAATCAGTGTTGAGAGAACCATTGCAACGGTACATGAATACTGATCGTAGAAAAGCAGTGTTGAGAGGACCATTACAACGGTATATGAATACTAACTAAATTAAATCAGTTTTGAAAGTACCATTGCAACGGCACATGAATACTGATGGAAGAAAAGCAGTGATGAGAGGACCATTACAACGATATATGAATACTGATGGAGTGAAAATAGTGCTGAGAGTACCACTCTATCGGTACATGAATACTGATGCAACGAAGCAGTGCTGAGAATGCCATTATAACGATATAAGAATACTGATGGAATGAAAGCAGTGTTGAGAGTACCATTACAACGTTATATAAATACTGATGGAATGAAAGCGGTGTTGAGAGTATCATCACAACGGTATTTGAATACTGATGGAATGAGAGTAATATTGAGAATACCAAAGCAACGGTACATAAATACTGATGGAACGAAATCAGTGTTGAGACGACCATTATAACTGTATATGAATACTAAGTGAACGAAATCAGTGTTGAGAGTGCATTGCAACTGTATGAATACTGAAGGAACAAAAGCTATGTTGAGAGTACCATTGCAACGGTACATGAATACTCATGAACCTAAAGCAGTGTTAGGAACACCATTGCAACGGTACATGAATACTGATGCAATGAGAGTAATATTGAGAATACCAAAGCAACGGTACATGAATACTGATGGAACGAAATCAGTGTTAAGACGACCATTACAACGGTATACGAATACTGAAGGAAGGAAAGTAGTGTTGAGAGTACCATTACAACTGTATGAATACTGATGGAATGAAAGCAGTGTTGAGAGTATCATTACATGAACAAATTTTACTGTTGCAGCAGTACACATCACTTTTTAGTCTTTTCGTACACCATGGTATTGGTCAATCGGCTAGTGATATATTCTGCTTATTTGTGTGGTCCGTTGAAAGATACCTATTTGACTGAGATTACCACCAATATTCAACTCGAAAGCATGCAAAGAAATATAAATTCTCCAATACTATTGACTAAATAGATAAAGTAAAGGCTCTTCCTTTTTTAAACTTTACATCTTGATATTGGACTGGTTTAGATTTATGTTGATTTTTTTGTGTTACAAAGACCGATGTTGTTTTATCATTAATAACATTCACATCTATTCAGATTATCTACCTTGACCTAATTTAAAGATGTAAGATGTGGCATGTTAAAGTTAGTTGATAAGGACAAATAATCTGCAAAACTGCATTGCGGGTAACATTAGCTTCCTTGCCACATACTGTTAATAATACATTGACGGACATCAACTGATGTCGCCTTATGACTACTTGTAAAATAAAACATCCATCAATAATAAACCTCATCAAAAACAAAGCGTGCAGATGTTACAGTAATAAAATTAATTGTCATGCAGTATTTTTTTTTGTATATCATTGAAACACGTGAACTACAAGTTGATAAACAAAATAACGTTTCACAGCTTTGTTATAAAATGAATTATTTGATTAATACAAATGATTTTTGTAAAATCATTTATGTCGACCATCTCACACTGTATTCTGTTTTTAGCTCCAGTATATTGCACCAGTATGTTTGCTAATAAGAGAGACCGACCACTACTACTACTACTACTACTTATTATTATTATTATTATTTTATTTTATTGTTGTTCTTGTTGATGATGATGATGTTGTTGTTGTTGTTGTTGTTATAGCTGTAATTGTTGCAATAATTGACAACTAATCGCACTTTTGTTATTGAAGTTTTGCCGCTTAGGTAACTAGTAACGCTGGCAAATATGTAGGCAGACAGATAGATTGGTAGGACAGCAGGTAAGTAGATCCGTAGGGCAGCATATAGGTAAATTGTTAGACCAGAAGGACAGCAGGTAAGTAGCTCGGTAGGGTAGCATGTAGGTTAATTGGTAGACCGGAAGGACAGCAGGTAAGTAGATCGGTAGGGCAGCATGTAGGTAAATTGGTAGACCGGGAGGCCAGCAGGTAGAGAGATTGGTAGGACAGTATGTAGGTAAATTGGTAGACCGGAAGGACAGCAGGAAAGTAGATAGGTAGGGCACCTTGAAGGTAAATTGGTAGACCGGAAGGACAGCAGGCAGAGATTGGTAGGACAGCATGTTGGTAAATTGGCAGATCGGTAGGACAGCATGTAGATAACTTGGTCGACCGGAAGGACGGCAGGTAGCGAGATCGGTAGGACAGCATGTAGGTAAATTGGTAGACCGGAAGGACAGCAGGAAGCGAGATCGGTAGGACAGCATGTAGGTAAATTGGTAGACCGGTAGGACTGCAGGTAGCGAGATCTGTAGGGCAGCGTGTAGGTAAATTGGTAGACCGGAAGGATAGCAGGTAGCGAGATCGATAGGACAACATGTAGGTAAATTGGTAGACCTGAAGGACAGCAGGTAGCGAGATCGGTAGAAAAGCATGTAGGTAAATTGGTAGACCTGAAGGACAGCAGGTAGTGAGATCGGTAGAACAACATGTAGATAAATTAGTTGACCGGAAGGACAGCAGGTAGTGAGATCGGTAGAACAACATGTAGATAAATTGGTAGACCGGAAGGATAGCAGGTAGTGAGATCGGTAGAACAACATGTAGATAAATTGGTAGACCGGAAGGATAGCAGGTAGCGAGATCGATAGGACAGCATGTAGGTAAATTGGTAGACCGGAAGGGTCGTATGTAGTTAGATCAGCAGGCCAGCGTGCAGTTAGACCAGTAGAGCAACATATAGTTAGATGTTCAGATCATTAGAACAGCCGTTAGTTGATTGGTAGATCGGTAGAATAGCATTCATTTAGACCAGTAGGGCAATATGCAGGTAGATTTTAAATAGGTAGGACAGCATGTAGATATTTTGGTAGATAGGTAGAACAGCGGGTAGTTAGATTGGTCGATCGGTAGGATAACAGGCATTTAGACCAGTAGAGTAACATGTAGTTAGATTTTTAGGTTGGTAGAACAGCAGGTAGTTAGAATTGGAAATGGGTAGGACAGTGGGCATTCAGACCAATAGAGGAATATAAAGGTAGAATTTTAAATCATTATAACAGCAGGTAGTTAGGGTTGATAGATTGGTATAACAGCAGGTAATTTGATTGGTAGGAATGCATGCATTTAGACCAGTAGGGCGACATATAGGTAGCCTGGTAGATCGTTATGACACCTAGGTGGGCAAGGTAGGCAAAATTTGGTAGACTGGTAGGACAACGTATAGGCAAATTGGTAGATCGGTCAAACAACATGTGGGCAAATTGATGAATCCGTAGGACATCGTGTAGGTAAATTGGTAGAACGGTAGGGCAACAGGTAGGAAAATTCGTTGATCAGTAGTTCAATGGGTAACTAGATCGGGTGGCAGGTAGGTAGATCAATATGTCGATAGGACAGCGGGTAAGTAGATTACAAATGACACGCAGTATTATTATCTTTATTCAGGATGATTCTCTTTAAAACCTTGAGATCAAGAAAATTATTGGTGGAATATTTACAGAAGGCTATTTTTTCGTTTTTCCATGCAGTGTTTGTGAATATTTCATGGTATTTAACATACCATGAAATATTCACAAACACTGCATGGAAAAACGCAAAAATAGCCTAATAGACGTAATAGTTTTGAAGAGGATAATGATAATGACGACGACGATTATGATGATAACAAATTTGTTTTCATTCTTCTAGTAACATGCTGTGAATTCAGATATTTTTGTTTATATTAATGTTCTCGGTTTTGGGAAATGTGACCATTTCCATCGGTATTTAAATTTGTAGATTTATAAAGGGATCCGCAGAAGGATCATTGTTTGAATGGTCTTTATATTCGTTTATTTCAGAACCATGGAATCCACGAAAGTTTGTACCCTCGAATAATAGCGTCTTCACAATATGCATTCTTCCTAGCAATTTGAAAGTCAGATATATCTTATAAGTGGGTGTGTGAAATGGCTAAATGCTTATTTACACCGACGGGAGATTAGTTAATTTACTTCATCGTTTCACCCAATTTTATTTTTATCATCCATGACACACGACTCACTGAATATAAACATCTATGTTTACAAATAAAAGGAAACAAGCTATGAATATCTGTTGGCGAAAATTAGAACTTAAGCACCACAAAGTCAATATCTCACTCAATCGACGAAGTCTGTTGCGTTTTGGGTACCTAAAGTGTACACTTACTTGACACATCAAAGAGTAAAGTATGCTAAATTTTAATGTAGACCACGCCCTTTTCAACAGCAACCTATCTATTATCAAATACATTTCATTGATAACGTGTCGGATATATTAACACCGGGATAATTGTCTGCAGCAATAAGAAACGAATTAGGTGTAAAAGGATTACCCCAAATTAAAGATAATGATAACATCGACTCAATACACATGATTAAGTCTAGCTAAACTGTCTCGCATTTTGAAAAGCTTTATAATCTGTGCGTGTATTGAAAATTGTGTTTCGCATTTTTTAAAGCTTTCTAAATCGGTGCATATACTGAAAATTGTGTTTCACGTTTATTTAAAAGCTTTCCTAATCGGCGTATATATTGGTCTATTGTGTGTGTGTGTGTGTGTGTGTGTGTGTGTGATATCAATGAACCCACACCGCAACAAAACAAATCGCATTTTCGATTGGCGTATATATTGGTCTATTGTGTGTGTGTGTGTGTGTGTGTGTGTGTGTGTGTGTGTGTGTGTGATATCAATGAACCCACACCGCAACAAAACAAATCGCATTTTCGATTGCGATACCAGATGGAGTTACAGCGGGTTGTTGGTTGCATGAACTGAATACACCAAAATAATTGATCAAATATTCAAAATATTTCAAACTGGCGGAGACAGATGTGTCGATTTTTATTATATCGTTTCATATTCTTATTTGTCCAGTGAGCATGCTTACTCCTGTGTCATTTAGCTAGATTTCAATTTGGTTCTATACATTTTCGATCATACATAAGGTGATTGTACAAATAAAAACTAAAGATGTTAGAAATGATAAAATATTTTATAAGTGGACTATCAGTAAGTCATATACGACTATGGAATGGGTGATTAGTTATATACAGTCAATGGCATAATGCATTGGAGACGCCGCTTGGGGATTACTTAATCAAAAGAGGACGCGCTGCAGTTCTGAGATTTACGATGATCGCGCTTCTGCACGGCCTCCGTTGTTCCTGCATGGATGCGACTGCGCCAGATGGAGCGATTCTGTGAGAGATCTTCCCTAGACTCGGGATCAATGGACTCGGGATCAATGTTGAAACGTTTCAAGGATAAATTGAGGGAATCCTTAAAGAATTTCTGCTGACCACCCTGAGATCGCTTTCCATCCTTCATCTTTCCACAGTATATCTTCTTTGGTAGTCGTCCTTCTCATATTCTGGTGATGTGTCCATCTAATGTGCGATTTCATCAGCAGATTGTGAATGCTTGAAATGCCTGCCCTTGTGAGAACCTCAGTGTATGTGACCCAGTCCTGCAATATTTTCTTCACAAGTTTTCTCAGGCAGCCCATATGAAAAGGGTTCAGCTTTATGGCATGGCGTCTGTACACCATCCTGGTTTCACGTGCATGCAACAGAGTCAGCAACACAATGGCTTTCTAGACATTCCGTTTTGCTTGTAGACTGATACCTCTGCGATCCCAAACATTTGCGTGTAATCTTAAAAAATAAAGCCACACTTGCTTTAGCAATTCTGTGGACGGCACGTGCCAGTGTACTGCCAAGATTAGTGAACTTGTCCGCTACAAGTAGGGTTTGATAGATTCAATAGTTTTCAGAGCGGTGATGTGAATGTTTCGTGAGTTTAACATAAAACAACAACTTCGCTGTCAACAGGTAATGAGCATTGACTTACAAGTAGTATATGGAATAAAGCGTGGTCAAAGCTATTTTTGTTGCAAAATTACATTCAGTATGAAATGTTGATTCTTAGAATTGAAAAATATATATCCTGCAATGCCTTAGAAAAGATCAAGATTTACAAATTACAGTTAATGACGATAACATTGGAATTGACATCGTAAATCCTGATTGCAAGGTGGTTAAAAGAATATGGCATGATAAATTCACAAATTACATATTTGATGCTGATAAATATACAAATTTATATAAAGCAAAATTTAAAGCACACTTCGAAAATATTGCAAAATTGTAAGGTCAATCAACAACGATTCTAAACAAATCAAAGATGAATTTCGTGGAAAGCGAGCTTTAAAACAACGCACAGTAACTCAGTCTGTGAAGTAAGTACTTTTTATTCATTCATTGAAAAGGCAAAATTTGCGTAAGAAATTGTGCATACGTTTAAAAAGATCAAGAAAAGGTTGCAAATTGCTTTCATAAACGGTCCCGTCGTAGATGGATGTTGATAATGCAAAGGACAATCTGTCAAGAATAAATTATTTTCAGGATGTTTCCATAGTGTTTTAAATGGCTTACGAAATAATTTTATTTATGATATTATTGCAACGCATGTCCACTTTCTTACATAAATATCAAACAGGATTAAAAGGAACTAAAGCACACTAAAATTTAAAAATTCTTAATGAACGATCTACCCACACATTACATAAGCAAGCGACAAATGATTTCCTTGTAGAAGAATCTATGTTAGTCACATGGATGACCAGTGGGAGGCAAACATTGTTAATATACAAATATACAAAAGCACAACGGTGGATAATAAATACATCGTCGCAGTGGCAGACGTTTGATTTAAATACGCCTAGGCTGATGAAGTACAATCTAAAACGGAAATTGTGTGTAACTATTACTGTACCTGCCTCGGCACGACATATCGTGTGTAACTTATCACTCTACTTGCCTCGGCACGATATATCGTGTGTAACTATTACTCTACTAGGCTCAGGTGGCAGGGGCCAGTTTCGTAAAGTGGCCCATGGCAAATTTCTTAACTTAAGGCTATGGTGTGACTTTTCAGCTATTATTGTTTACTAATTAAAGATATGAATATATTTGTGAACTAGGTGTTTCGGGCTTGTGTTGTTCTTGAAATTGATGTCAGGCATGTACACCTTCCATAGTTACTCTGCAGTATGTAGATATTGAAATACCAATAGTCGGCTAGGGCGAAGAGCTAGCCCCCCATAGCAGTGAACAATGTGGGTTCGGGTCAAGTAGAATATCTCAAAAACGGCTTGGATGACAACTATTTTCAATTGCATCAGCCTGTTTAGTACACACTGTTTTGCAGAATTATCATCTAGGAAAAGGGCTTGTATTTGCACTGTGAGCATCTCATGGTGTCAAAAATGACCTTCGGACGTGACAATTGCAGGTATAAATTTGGGGTTGGGGAGCATAAACTTCTGCTATGAACTGCCATTGACTTCTCTGGTCAAGTGGATAATATTCTTATGCTTTGTTTTGATATAGGTATCCTAAAATATGGACCTTTTTGACCTCACTTGTGTTTTTTTTTTTATGCTGTTTTTAATACTAGGCCGGTGATTGCGGCATTAAATTTGTGCATAAAACCTGGCCCCTACCCCCTCAGCACGATATAATGTAACTATTACTCTACTTGCTTCGACACGATACATCGTGTGCAACTGTTACTCTACTTGCCTTTGTACGATGTAATGTGTGTAACTGTTAATCTACTTGCCTCGACACGATACAGTATGTATAACTTACTCTACTTGATTCGAGACGATATAATGCGTGTAATTCTAACTCTGTTTGGATAGACACGATATATGATGTGTAACTCTGGCTTTGTTTGCCTGGGCACGATATCATTAAACTCTTACTCTAATTGCTTCGGGACGATATACTGTGTATAATTCTTACTCTGCTAACCTTGACACGATATTATGCGTGTAACTCTAATTATCCTTGACTCCGCATGATATAATGTGTGTAATTCTAACTCAACTTGCCTCGGGACAATATTATTGTGAAACTCTTACTCTACACGCTTCAGCACGATATAATGTGTTTTACTCTTGCTCTTCATGATTGCGTACGATACAGTACGTGTAACTATTACTCTACTTGCTTTGGAGCAACATAATGTGTGCAACTCGTACTTTACCAGAATTGGCACGATATAGTACGTATCACTCTTATTTTATTTGCGTCGACACTATAAATGGTGTGTAACGTTTGCTTTGCTTGCCTCTGTACGATATAATGTAACTTTAGCTCTACTTGATTCGGGGCGATATACTTTGCGTAATTCGTACTCTGCTAGCCTCATCACGATATAATGTGTGTAACTGTAACACCACTTGCCTCGGCACGATATAATTTATCTCTTACTTTACTTGCTTTGGGACAATATACTGTGCCATTCTTGGTCTGCTGGCATCGACACGATATATTGTGGGTAATTCTAAGTTTTCTTGACTCGGCACGATTAATGTGTGCAACTCTCTCTCTCTCTAATTGCTTCGGTACGATACAATTTAAGCAAGTCTTACTCTAATTCTTTCGGGACGATATAATGCGTTTAACTTTTACTCTACTTGCTTACAGACAAAATCATGTGTTTACCTCTTACTCTTTATGCCTCGACATGATATCATGTGTGTAACTGTTATTCTACCTGCATGGGCACGATATAATCTGTATTACTTGCTCTGCTTGCATCGGCACGATATAATATAACTTTTACTCGGCTTGCTTCGGGATGATATAATTTGTGTTATTCTCACTTTGCTTGTTTCGACACGATATACACTGGGTAATTCTAAGTTTTCTTAACTCTGCACGATATCATTTATAGAACTCTTGCTCTGATTGTTTCTCGACGATATAATGTTTGTAATTCTTACTCCACCCGCATCAGCACGATAAAATGTGTGTACGTGTTACTGTACTTGCCTCTCCACGATATATCTTGTGTAACTCTTATTCTGTAATGTCTCTGTACGATATATGTGTAACTCTCACCCTGCTTGATTCGGGACGATATAACGTGTGTGTAACTATTACTCTACTTTCATTGGGATAATATCGTGTTTGTAGCTCTCACTCGACTCGTTTCGGGAGAACATTATTCTGTAACTCTTACGCTGCCTGCCTCGGCACGCTATAATTTGTGTTACTCTTATGCTACCCGCCTCAGCGCAATATAATGTGTACAACTCTTACTAAGCTTGCCTCGGCACGATATATCGTGAGTAACTAAGCCTACATGACTTTGTACCATATAATGCGTGAAACTCTTAATCCGCTTGCCTCGGCATGATATAATTTATTTATTCTAAGAAGATAGAATGTGAGCAATTCCTACTTCGCTAGCCTCGACAGGATATAATGTGTGTAATTTTTAGTGTACTTGACTTGGCACGATATAATAAGCGTAACTCTTACTCTACATGCTTCGGGACGATACAGTGTGTGTGTAACTATCACTCTGCTAACTTCTGGACGATATAATGTGTTTAACTCTTACTTAGCTTGCATCGGCGCGATATGATGGGTGTAACTCTTAGTTTTCTTAACTCGGGACGCATTATGCATGTAATTCATTCTCTACCTGCTTCGAGACGATATTATGTGTGGAACTCTTACCCTACTTACGTCGATACGATATAGTATGTGCAACTGTTACACTGCTTATCCTCGACACTATAAAAGGTGTAACTCTTACACTGCTTACCTCGACACAAATAAATGTGTAACTCTTACATTGCTTACCTTGACACGATTTAATGTGTAACTCTTACACTGTTTACCTCGACACAATATGTGTAACTCTTACGCTGACAACCTCGACAAGGTATAATACTTGTGACTCTTACACTGTTTACCTCGACACGATATGTGTAACTCTTACTCTGCTTATCTCGACATGATATGTGTAGCTCTTACTCTGCTTTACCTCTACACGATATGTTTAACTCTAACTCTGATTACTTTGACACGATATAATATGTGTAACTCTTACACTGCTTACCTCGACAGGATATAATATGTGTAACTCTTACACTGCTTACCTCAACAGGATATATTTGTAACGCTTACACTGCTTACCTCGACAGGATATATTTGTAACGCTTACACTGCTTACCTCGACACGATATAATATGTGTAACTCTTACACTGCTTACCTCGACAGGATATATTTGTAACGCTTACACTGCTTACCTCGACACGATATAACATGTGTAACTCTTACACTGCTTACCTCGACAGGATATATTTGTAACGCTTACACTGCTTACCTCGACACGATATAATATGTGTAACTCTTACACTGCTTACTTCGACAGGATATATTTGTAACACTTACACTGCTTACCTCGACACGATATAATATGTGTAACTCTTACTCGGTTTACCTCGATACGATATGTATAACTCTTGCACAGGAAATAGGAAATACTTATATTTCTACCAAAAGGAGATAAACCGAAACAAATTGGAGACCCATTTCACTCCTAAATGTATCACACAAAGCTGATTCTGCATGCACTCCAAGTAGGATTCAAACCGTGCTTCCCACAACTATACATGAAGATCAAACAAGCTTTCTAAAAGGACGATACATTGGAGAGAACATGCGAAACTTACTTAAAACACAATTTTCCAACTACTTCTTTACATTGAATTTTGAAAAAAAAAAGCATTTGCTCGGTTGCATAGGCATTTTTGATGAAGATAGATATATATATATATATATATATATATATATATATATATATGTATATATATATATATATATATATATATATATATATATATATATATATATATATATATATATATATTAAGTTTCAAGAACAAGTAATATATTAGACGAACGTTTGTTTTAATCGAAACAATAAATATTAAGTAATTATTAATGGTGACGTTCAAATTGGTCTTTATCTACACAATAATTTAAGTTGTAATAATTTATGTGGCCTCTACCATATAACAAAACATACATTATTTGAAGTTTAAACTTTTTTATCCTAAAATCCCTTTTGCAACATAGATGATAAATTAGTGTCTACACGTAAGTACGCATGAAGGTGCGATCTAGAAAATATCTCTTCTTGTTTAAAGTATGATGTTTCTCCTGTCAATGGTATAGTGTTTTACACAGTAACAAAGGCAGGTTATTCAGTGCAAAGGCAATTGGAATAAAGTGCCAGGGATACACCGCAATGACCGACATGGGCTGATCAGACAATAATGTCGGATATTCAGAAATAAATAAATAAATAAATAAATAAATAAATAAATAAATAAATAGATAAAATCGCTTTTTATTTTCCAAGCAGCTGCTGAGTTTGGTTTTGTTGGAAACATCACACACACAGGCACACACACACGTGTGTATGTGTGTGTGCTCTGATAAGTTATTATATCATATCACAATATAAAAGTATTCGCAATAAACATAAAATACTGCATTTTCCAGAAATACCTTCAAAACGGAAACTGTTTACCAACAAAGACCTTGTACTTTTGAAGGTTTCAAAACGTGAAAAGCAAACTTGGTCGTAATGATTGCCGTAATGGCGACTCATCTGTTGGTTTATTGTATTATAATGACAACCTGTGATATGACATTTTTTAAATTTATAATTTCACGTCTACCCACTTTTGTAAAAGGCGTATTCGTAATTTATTCAAGTTATTTCCCATCGTGCGGCAATGGTCATTTTAGACCGTCAGGTTATTCCCATCATGCGGCAATGGTCATTTTCGACAGTCAAGTAGGTTTCAAATCCGATTTCAAAGTGCACCAGTGTAGCATGAAGTGGCCAATATTTACTTCCGGGTTTGATTGTTTAGTACGATTTGTTCAGCACAGCAATGGGAACAATGGCTGAACCCAAGCGTGTATCCATGCATGAAAACCACGAGCTCTGAAATCCTGAGGATTTAGCCTCCTTTGAAATAATAACTTGTCCGGCTGACATCTTTAACTTCACATCACAAAAACCGCCGGTTTTCAATGGAGTTATAGGATTACGAATTCCAATGAGGGGTATGCGAAGCAAAATTACATTCAATCGCACGATTTCTAAAGAAGTCCTTAGCAGAGACCGGTTATTCTGTTATGATACTCTTGACATAACACGTTCTTTAGTGTCCTACTGGGTCAGTCTTACACAAAGTACAAAAGTGGCAGCGCAAATAAATACATATTTACCATATGTCATATATGATCTTGAACACTAGTAAATACATAGTTGTCATGTCAACATATTACTGAACACTAGTAAATACATAGTTATCATATGTAATACAAGATACGGAACACTAGTAAATATATAGTTGTCATATGTCATACATGATATGGAACACTAGTAAATTATACAGTTATCATGCATGATGCTGAACACTTGTATAGCAAAACGATGCGATCTAGAACAAAAGTAGCAATTTATTGGCAATTAAACAAAAGTGCTCCGATGTTTTTAAACGAAGAGAGTAGAGTTTTATTACCTAGTATCTACAAGTTAACTTTGATGCCGATATGTCTTTGATGATTCTGTGAGGTTAATCTATCGTTTCCAACTCAATGTTCCACAAGATCAAAAATTATTTCAATTTTTGTAATTTATTCTAGGTTTGCGACAGTATGGTGCCTAGTTTCACAGTTCATTGAGCCACAATAATATACAGTGGTGAGGAGTGACCACTGGTCAAGGGGGCGTGGTCTTTGATTTTCATTATGAACATAATGGATCAAGACAGTTTCATTGTATTCACCATGAAATTAATTCCACAAATTTTCTCTTAAGACTCGTTGGTAATATTTTAATTTGTCCTGATGAGTCTTCCTATGTTACGCTTTTCATTTCAGATAGCTTACCGAAAATTTAACCTTGGATTTCATTTGACTTGCACACAGGTTACAAAACTAAGTTTAATATACTTGTTGTTGTTGTTGTCTTGGGTTTAACACCATTTTTTAGCTTATGAAAGGCTATAGATGGCGACCAGTATAACTGGTGGAGGAAGAACCCGGCAAAACCACTTACCCACGGGAAACTACTGGTAAGCCTTCTCGCGTACCCATACTGGCCAAGCCCGAGACTCGAACCCACGAGAACAGAGGTGAGATGGTAGTGATTGGTAAAGGCGAGTGATCTAAATCACTCGGCCCTCCAAGATAATTGTAAGCTAATATTTAAACATACATACATACATACATACATACATACATACATACATACATACATAGAGAAATATAACTAATGTTGATACTTCATTGGTCGAATGTTTGATGATTCGCTCTACGCATATAAATTCGTTTAGTGGTGGAAGTCACATTCTTGCCTTTGTTTGACCAACATCAATCATTCTATTGCTTTGTAGCAACGTGTATTTTCTTTCCATTTTGTTATATGTCGTAAAGGCATTCACACCTTTTAAACATGCCCCATGACATGCAGAAAAAAAATCACCACAATTGTTTAAATGCGAAAGATCTTTATTTCGAATCTAAGAAAGTATTTTTGTGAGTGGATGGGGGTGTTTACGCCTTGAAAAATGTTGCATGAATTAAATAAATATCACAGAAAATAATGTGCTGAAAATTCAAAAGATGGATAACGGACTAGATTCAATAAATGAAGAGCTGATTAATGGGAAATGGTTGCAATGGCTTCTAGTATTTTCATCGTCATTGGATAAGTTCACGATCAATGTTTTAAAATAGAAATACCAGACACAACGTACCCCAGGGCGAATCCAAAGAAAAAAGATGTGGTTGCGTGGGTACGTGCAACCTAACCCCTCCCCTACGAAAATAAGAAAATGTAAGAAAATGAGTTTCAAAGAATCGGAACGTTTCCTAGAGTAATTTTTCTTTTGCAGTTACATATTTAAAATTAGGCTAACGTAACTCTTAAAATGTAGGAGGGTTGGGAGGCTTCGTCCCTAGCATTTCACAGGGGTTTCCGTCCCACAGAACCCTCACTTACTTACTTGTTTACGCTCCCGTAAAACATACTAAACTATATGTATGGATCCACCATTGGTATGGATTATTAATTTTCTTCCTTCTGATTCTAGCCCTGAGAAAACCTATACCAATACTTCCATCTGCAGAGAAATAAATGCGTTGCAAAGAAAAAGTAATGGTCCAATCATGCAGTAAATATAGAAATGAAATTATAGAAACTGAAAGACCTAAAATAATTGAAAATATGCCTTTACATTGATCAGTGGCGTCACTAGGATTGGTGTCACCCCCATGGACCTCCTTCCTGCACAAAAATTCAAAACTTTTATAGACATTCATGTGCGGTAACTCATGGTGTCAACCCCATGGACTTCCTTCCTGCACAAAAATTCAAACATTTTATAGACAGCCATTTTGGTGTCCCCTCCTCTGATGGTGTCACCCGGTGCGGTCTGCACCCCCTTAGTGATGCCACTGACATTGATTTCATATGTCACAGAAACTGCAGAATGTTCACTGCTAATTGGAAGGTAAAATTATAAAGAAAACCATTTTTAAAGATAGCTTCCAAAATTGTGTCTTGCTTTTTTTTCTCTAATTTTCCATTATATTATATATTTCAGATGTAAGCGTAAGCAGGGTTCTGTTCGGTCTTTTGTGGGAGGATTTGGGGGGGGGATGGGGGATTAACGCCATTATTTAGCACATGATAAGCTGTACATGGTGGCCATTATATCTGGAAGCGGAAGAACTTAGAAAATCCCGGTAAGAACCACCGACCCACGGAAAGCTACTGGCAAGCTTTCTCACATACGCACACTGGCCGAGCCTGAGGCTCGAACCCACGCAGACTGAAGGGAGATGTCGGTGATCTGTGCAGGCGAGTGCTTTATACCACTCGGCCTTTATCTGCCTTTTTTCATATTTAACACAGTTTTAGTTCTACGGTCCAGCATGCCAATATAACCCTTAATGGGAACATTGGCTCATTAGTTTGAAAATAGACAATATTGTCTTTGAGGTTGTCATTTTATATTTATACAAGCTGGTACAACATCTATAAAACGCCAGGTGAATTTGTAATGATGCGCTTATTTATCTAGGATACATCAATTTCGTCGCCACTGTCAGAAGAACTTTCATTTTCCTCTCTTAGCCGCGCCATTGGTGATGAGACTTGCGTCGTGAGAAGACTTGCTGCTGTGGAAACAGAAGAGTTTTCAACCTGATCAAGCGCTTGAAATTCGCTGTCCTCGATATCACTGGATTTGTTTATGTCACTTAGATCAGGGTTTGGGTTGTTTTTGTTGGGTATTGTGGAATCACGTGATCCTCCTGAAGATAACAATTCTCTTTCCTTTGAATTTCTCCACTTCATTCTTCGATTTTGAAACCATATTTTTACCTGCAAAAAATATAATTTAATAACAATTAATTTTACCAAGACTTTGTAACACAGGATTATCGAAAATCGCATCATGTGACTCGGAAGACTAGATGTTATGGGTTCGTAACACTAGAAAGGATCGACTTTCACAAAACGTTATTTATATTCTTACATTACCCCAACTAGCCGCACAACCGTCCTACCATATTGTCTTCTCGATTCCCTGGTGACATTACGACGCGTACTTGTGTGCCCTTCTTTTGTGCGTTGATAGTATTTGTAAACACTGGTTGCAGTAAAGTTCTGCTATTTATTTCTCGAGTTTGATTATTATGCGTATAACTTTAAAGTAATTATATCAGTTGAAATTTTGACTTTACAGCATTCGTTAAGTTCTAAAAGAAACAATCTGTATATATAAGCATTAAAGGAGTACACGTTTATAAAATGGTAAAAGGTTAATACAGAGAAACAATACGAGTCGTCAAAGAACACTACAGGTTCTGTCCTCATAATTAAAAAAAAATGAAGGCAAAAATAACTCGTTTTCTTATTTATTTATTTATTTATCTTCTGTAACTTCACTAAGAGTAATGGTAGAACTATAAAAGTTGTATATGATTTTCAAATAGGGAGTGGGGTCTACGACTATTTAAATTTTCAACGATGTTGAGAAAATTAAAAGTATTGCTTTTAAATTTGAAGTTTGAAGTCTGGGTTAAATATTTGTGTTTTGCAGTTTCGTGGCTATGGGACCACATGGATGTCTATAGAGGCGCATGTGTATTGGATTTATAGGGGTCCACCTGTTGATGGTATGTCTATGTCTGTGGGGCCACGTGTGAATTGTGTCACATGTGGATGGGATGTCTATGGGGCCACACGTAAGTAGGATGTCTATGGTTTCATATGTGAATGGAATGTCTGAGGTTCCACACGTGCATGGGATCTCTATAGGGCCACATGTGTATATTATGTCTATGGGGCTACATGTATATGAGATGTGTACTGGGCACGTGTACATGTAATGTCTCAGAACCAATATAAAAAAATGTCGGATTTCCCGGAAGCAGTTGAGTGGTTGACAACAAGTGAAATTTTGTAATAGCCTCACTAATTAATAAATTCATTACTGAAAGTAACAGATTGAAGACAATGTAAATAACATTTATCTACATTTATTATGCCCATTTCAGATTTGAAATGATAATTGTATTGATCTAATAGACTTTGATTATTGCCTGCACCTCACGTCAGAGTGCTTGTAAATGTCATCTCTGGTTTGTAACCTCCACTTCTTTCATCATTATTATGATGAGTTTTTTCTTTCTTATTTTTAAACATTTACAGTTTGATTTAGCTTGCCACGAGTTTTATATAAATCATTATATTGAGCAGCAAAGTAAAAGTGATAGAAATTCATCCAGATTTGTGACTACAGCAAAGACCTTCTAAGGACACTAGTTATGTTCGCTTTCGAGACTTACAATTTACAGAATCTGTAGTACGTTTCAGAGCTAAAAGTTTTGAAGTACGTAAATGAAGGAAGTCTCACTTGCGATTTTTGTTTTAACAACTTCATGACACAGCTCATTACAATGTGACGCAGAAATGCAAACTGCGATGTGTTTTCCAACCACAATGGAAGGAAAAAAAAAAATTAGTCGGAACTCTAGAGAAATTGTGAAATTTTAAATGCATCAGAGAATATTGTCCTATCATTGGAGTAACAGTAATGCTTTCCCATTTAGAACTCTTTAAGTGAATAGCCAGTCAAGACCAGATGTTGCCTACCCACTTGTCGCTGTTTCAAACCCCATCGATTTGTGCGTTATTAACAAATTGGACAGCAATATTCTGTCTGCGCGTGAGGGCTTATAAATCTCAAAGGACCTTCGGGGAACTTTATCAGCTTTTGAAGCAATATCAAATACAGAATGCGTATGTCTTTGCCCAAATTCTTCAATTAGAAATCTCTTCCTCAGGATTTCCGACTCATTTGAAACAGGCTTGAATATTAACGATAGTGCCATTCGTATTTGTGATTTGCGTTAGGCGTAACAGAACGAGACTGTCTCAACATTGAAACACAAGACGTACATAAAAAATTCACTTATAAACTATCGTTCATGGATTCCGAATGACAGAGCATAATTTCAATGGCTTGTTTCAACACAAAACCACCATTTTCGTGGAAACAGTTATCATGATGTACACACAAAATGCCCAAATAAGTATTCTTTTAGCATAAACTGTCGCACCAAACAAGTATATCATCGTCGTCGTCGTCGTCGTCATCATCATCGTCGTCGTCATTACTACCACTACCATCGTCGTCGTCATCGGCACTATTCTTCTTCTTCTTCTTCTTCTTATTATTATTATTATTATTCGATGTAGGGCTTGATCTGCCATTTTTTGGGGAGGTGTGGGGGGTGGGTAGTAATAAACCCAACAATCTTTATAACGCTCACCTGTGAGTCCTTGAGACCTAACTTGGCTGCAAGTTTCTTGCGGTCAGGTTTGCTGATGTACTTCTGTTTCTGAAACATCTTTTCCAGTCCCTTGCGCTGCATATCGGAGAATACGGCTCTTCGGAGCATTCCCCGTCGAGGTTTTCCGCGCATTGTACTCAAAAATGAAAAGGCGTTGGGCATAGGAAGAAGTGGTGTTGCTGCAAAACAAGTTCAAAATTTTTGATGTTATTTGCAGAGGTTAAAAACTAATGGACAATTTGATATATACATATGACAATGCATTTTGTGTAGCAGCCAATGAATAATGTACATGCTTTTATATTTTCTAGGACACACAAATCGAAAGATAGATGGATAGATAGTTGGACGGCCTGACGGACAGACAGACGTACAGATAGAAAGATAATGTGCCAAAATGGTTAACACTCAACTTCCAATCAACCATCCCTCACTGATTTTTCCACCCAGCTCTTATTTAGACATGCTTACAAAATAAAAGGCTGCATCACGCATGCGTTCACTAATGCCTCTGGATATTAGGTTTATAACTTATCGTACCAAGCATAAACTTATATAAATATAATACTAAATGGTGTTTATGTAAGTTTTCTTGATAACCCAAACATTCTTTTGACGAGACATACAGATTATCAATTCAGACTGGAAAATTTATACTTTCCAGTTCTACTGCTCTTTCAAACCAGTTTTCATGCATAGAGAATGCACTATTCTTTATCAACAACACACACACACACACACACACACACACACACACACACACACACATAAATATGTGGGAATGGCAAATTGTGTTTCTTGTAGCAGAACTTTATTGATCTGCATATTATTTCTAAACCTACCAAGAATGGATAACCTTAGTAAGACAGAGAAAAAAAAAACGTCAGAAAGAAAGAGTTTTAAAAAAAAACCCACCGCCATTGACGACATATTGTTTCAGTGACCCTGTAATAAAGAACAGTCACCGTCCACTATATGCAGGACACATATATAATAAAAGTATTTTTCTGGAAATTCCTGTATGATTCTCTCAGGGACGTCTGTCCTTTATATGCAGATGTCCATTAAGGCAAATTTCACTGTATCTATTCAACTGGATACTAAATTTTGTATTACTTGGTAGGGAGGGTGGACTGAACCTGATTTTGTTCCTTTGTTGATAGTCTGCTACAAATGTTGTATACGAGCATTACATAGAGATGTTGGATGAGTCGCTTAAAAGTGTATTAACAATGACAAATAAACTTATGCGGTCGAATTAATAGACCATACACGTGTACAGTCGAATTAACAGATCATATGCTTGTATAGCCGAATTAACAGAGCAACCCGTGTCAGCTGCCTGGGTGTGTCTTTAGCTCACATTTCCTCTGTATGATAAAACCAATGAGGTGTTAAAATTGCATTTTAAATATATTAAAAACGAATTAACAGAACGTAATCAATAGATAACGTTAAATACCTTGTAACACATTGTGATACTGATTGGATTTGTTCCAAGTGATGTCCCCTTATGACTGCTAGTAAATGGAACATAAATCAATAACAAAATCACGCTAAAAGAAGTGACAATCCAAAGCAAAAACAAGACCAGTACAAGATGTTACCGTAATAAAGCTAATCGTCAAGGCAGCATGTTGTAAGACTTGTAAACTGGATGCTGACAACAATAATTAACTTTTACAGATTTATAATAAACTAAATTGATTGTATGATTGATTTTTGTATAATTATCGATACATGCAGATCGTCTACAGCTGTATCCTCATTGTCCTAAAAAATTCTACTGAGTCTAATGTGAATCTTGTTGCTTGTCAGTCTCTTGCTGGTGTTGTATGTATGTATGTATGTATGTATGTATGAATGTATGTATGTATGTATGTATGTATGTATGTATGTATGTATGTATGTATGCATATATGTATGTATATATGTATGTATATACATATGTATGTATGTATGTATGTATGTATGTATGTATGTATGTATGTACGTATGTATACCTTGACTTAAGCAACAAATGTACTAGGTGATTGTTCTCCTGACCCTATCAAGAACTGATTCTTACTTTGAAAGGAAAAAAAAAATAAAAAAATACCCACCACGAATCAGATTGTAAAAGGGTAAATATATTGTCAGTCCTTCAAATTGTCTCGATAACTGAGGATATTCTCAAATGGCCTTCTCGACCCAAGTTGACGTTTTCTAACTTGTTGCATTACTTTTGCTTTTAACTATTCTTCATCATCACCTTAATTTTACCAAAGTATGTTTCTTCTAGTGTAGAAAAAGGAACAATCATGTAAAGTTCCTAAGGGACCGACCATCCGTGTGTGTGTGTGTGTGTGTGTGTGTGTGTGTGTGTGTGTGTGTGTGTGTGTCGGGGGGATTTTCTCTTCGAACAGGAGATTATTTTTTTTTATCTCATGATACCGTTTGCATAAATCGTAACTGATTAATAAAATGAGGTCATTTTTATTCAAATCTCAAAAATTCAAAACAATTCAAAAATTTTTAAGGCTACGCTAAAAATTAAAATCTCTCTCTCTCTCTCTCTCTCTCTCTCTCTCTCTCTCTCTCTCTCTCTCTCTCTCAATGACCTTATTTTAACTTGCTGTTTTACAACATTATGGGCTACAGTATGGAACTGTGCTAGGAATATATTACATTGGTAATGGACAACATTACATTGCTATTATATCATTCCGCTCTGAAACATATGCAACGCAATGTGTATTTCAGTTCTGTCCTATCACGGCTCTGTATACAAACGACATGCTATATATCTTTGTGTTATACCTGTACTTTCTTAATTAATTAATAAATATATTATCTCGTATCATCAAGTTATGCATGTGTGTGTGTGTGTGTGTGTGTGTGTGTGTGTGTGTGTAAATGGGTGACTTTCTCCTGTACGTTCTTAATTAATTAATAAACATATTATCTCGTATCATCAAGTTATACATGTGTGTGTGTGTGTGTGTGTGTGTGTGTGTGTGTGTGTGTGTGTGTGTAAACGGGTGACTTTCTCATCTTTAAGGCGAGAGAGAGAGAGAGAGAGAGAGAACTGTGCTGAATCGCATCCGCTGTATTTGCTGTGATATTAATGACAGAGTACTCGTGGCACATAAACAACTCTTTTCACAAATACACGGAAACAAGCTATGAATATTTGATAGCGTAAATTAAAGATTAAACGCTACACAGTAAATAATTCGATTGATTGATTGGCCCTGTAAACGCCCCGACGATATAAGCGAACAAAATACTTTACCCTTCTATGCAACTTCAAAGAAGAAGGAATATTCAAAGATAAAGTGCGTTGTACCTTGAAAAAACCACAAAAGTGAGATATCAAATACATTTCACGAGTAACGTTTTTGGTTTATTAACGCGAGGTTAATTGCCTGCGGTGACATCAAACGAAACACGTCTGGATGGATCAGCCCCAGTACAGGGATAATGATGATAATAGGAGTACTAATGGCTTAACTTCCAGAAAAAGGTTTAGCAATACCGCGGTATTGTACCTGCGGCGCATCGCAAGTGGCTTCGTTTTATGAATCTGATACTAATATATGGCATTTAAGCTTCAGACAATCAAAGCTAATGGTCCGAGAGATGCCCACAGATAAACTGATTAAAATTAAGGTCTACTTATAATAGGTACATGAGATGAACACAGGTAACATGGCATATTCCGCCGACCTTTTGGTTCACGAATCAAATTGTAGCTTTCGCTTTCCTGAAAGTAAATAAAGTGCTCTGACCAGGGAAACGTTTCGGAAACCGAATTTTTGGATTCCAACCTGAACCTTTTATGTCCAGTATCATGTACGCTAATCACTGACCCACCGTGGCTTATGCCTGCATTAGTCCCTTCTTGCGACATGCAGAAACCCCACATTCCCGAGCCAGGAGGACGTTATGGATACATCATTAACTAAGGTGTCATGAAGGTGTCGGCCTCTGGAAGATATTGTGGGACACTAGTTTTGTGCAGTTAGGTTTGAGATCAGTTTCATGGTCGCAGTTTTTATGGGTGTCACTCCAGAGAGAACTGACTGTGCAGCATGTACACCTGCTTAATAATTTCAAAGTAAGTAATTTGGCAAAAGAAAAAGAAAACGGTTGATTGTACAATTTTTTTTTCTTCATATTCCTTTCTTGCTTCGTAAGTTGTTACTAGTTTGATTACCACAACACACACTTTGCAATGTGGTTGGTTGTAAAAGTAAATGGATGACAATAACCTGAAGAGATATTTGTCATGCAAATATTTTCTTTATGAATTTATATTCCGTATATGAGACACAGAGTTTTAATAATCCTTGACACTGTTACTAGTTTTATAATCCTTGACACTAATTTTTAAAATCCTTGACACTGTTACTAGTTTTGACAATCCTTGACACTGTTACTAGATTTTAATAATCCTTGACACTGTTACTAGTTTTTACAATTCTTGACACTGTTACTAGATTTTACAATCTTTGACACTGTTACCAGTTTTTACAATCCTTGAAACTGTTACTAGTTTTTTATAATCCTCTCACTGTTGCTAGTTTTATTATCCTTGACACTGTTACTAGTTTTTATAATCCTTGACACTTATTTTTAAAATCCTTGACGCTGTTACTAGTTTTTATAATCAATGACACTGTTACTAGTTTTAACAATCCTTGACACTGTTACTAGTCTTTACAATCCTTGACACTGTTACTAGAGTGTACAATCCTTGACATTAACTTTTAAAATCAATGACACTGTTACTAGTTTTTACAATCATTGACACTGTTACTAGTCTTTACAATCATCGACACTAAGTTTTAAACTCCTTGACACTCTTACTAGTTTTAACAATCGTTGACACTGTTACTAGCCTTTACAATTCTTGACACTGTTACTAATCTTTACAATCCTTGACACTGTTAATAGTCTTTACAATCCTTGACACTAATTTTTAACCTCCTTGACACTATTACTAGTCTTTACAATCCTTGACACTGTTACTACAACCCTTGACAATGTGACTAGTGTTTACAATCACTGTTACTAGTCTTTACACTCCTTAACACTAAATTTTACAATCCTTGACACTGTTACTAGTTTTAACAATCAAATAACACTGTTACAAGTTTTAACAATCCCTGACACCGTTACCTCTATTTCGAGATTGTAAATTTGTTTGAGTTTAAGCATATTATCTGATGGAACAAGTAATGGCATCATGTTATAGCCTGTAGCTAAGCTATGTAACTGAATAGTGAGACCTACAAAACGCAGTTCTTAAGTAACTGACTACACAGCAGTGACTATTTAACAGTGGCGTACGAAAGGTAAATGGCGCCCAGGAAGATGATGATGGCCCAAAGGGGTTTGGTGCAACAAGACCTCTATCGTCCGTGGTTTTAACGCCCGAAGACCTCTTGCGCCCGAGGCAAACGCCCCATCCGTCCCCACCCCTTAGTACTCTATTGTTATTCAAACTTATGGGTCAAGTGCAGACCAATACACATATATATATATATATATATATATATATATATATATATATATATATATATATATATATATATATATATATATATATATATATATATAAGCTAATGGTATTATAGTAATTCTTGCTGGAATCTGCTGCCGTTGAAAACAGAAAGATCTGGATGAGATTCGAAAACACTAGGCAATTCTATGCCGACTAGTAGTCCAATGAATTTCTAAATGCAGCTACACTGCATTAATGCCAATGCTATCAATTTGATAGTACTGACCCGTAGCACCATATCCTTTCAGAGCTGAATAGCGATACTGGCCCCGTTGCGAAAAATTGTCGTTCCTGGCCATTGATAATCCTAGAATGACCAGAATAGCTCTCTCCAAAATGAAAGTTTCTTTCCGATAGAGATCACCCATATAATTTAATATCCTATATTCACGTGACAAGCTCAAATTTCTCTTGAATTCGCGAGGGGAATAAAGGGGGTTTTATATTTGGATTTTTAACTGAACAACGACTAATTCAGCCCAAAATCTTGGTATTGTAGAATTATAGAAGACTGTGCCATTTGAATTCCAATCTCAGTTTTAAATTAGAATGAAACAGACTGTTAAGTTTATAAATTGTTATATATATATATATATATATATATATATATATATATATATATATATATATATAAGTATATATATATATATATATATATCACTCTGTCAGCAATCGTATACGTCTCTTAAAGAAGGAATTTACAGTATGTATAGAGGAAAATATTGTAACATTCTCAACTTCCTTACTCGTGTTTATCTGCGCAATACACAAATTCTAACAAAATGCAATTCGACACTATTAATTCATACGTTAGTATATACGGATACCTTATTTCACTGGTATCAATATATATTTTATGTCAAACAAACGTAACTGTAGTAATAAATGTAAATATACATTATTCATTACCAGTAAAATAATTTAATTCAGGAACCACTGTAATGTTCTAAAAATATTTAAAAAAAACAACAAAAAAAAACCATGGCGCTTTTCATTATACTTTATGTTATATCTTCATTCACATAAAGTTCTTTAAACTTTACAATCTGACACGCGAAAAGTTCTCTCAGCATAGTCGAGAATAAGACGAACATTTACAATAAAACTATAGACAGCGTTGATGACTGCAAAACGAAACCCTTAAAGGTTCTACAGCATTAAAATGGAGTACTAAAAGAGGCAATAATAGCGCTTGGGTCCAAAATATACGACGCGGTTTTATTGTGGACTGTTAAAAGTGTATCGTTGCCTTAGTTTATCACAGTCATTACAGACGAGAGGGGTGACCGTTATAATGTCAGTTTTATAGCCGAACTCCAACAAAGCAACAATAAATATGTTACTTACAAATGTATTTAGCCACTTGTTAGCATTTATTAAAGTTTTCGAAAAGATTAACATATTGGAGTTCTGATTATCCACATAATTAAAAGGTCCATTTTTATTATGAATTTCATGACTGATCTAGATGGCGTCACATCGCTATTGTTGTGGACAGCAAAATATATGGAAACTCTGATTCACGTTGATGAATTAAGCTCAATAATTCAAAACTTGGGCACATTTTCAGGTATCTTGGTCATATGCTTTAAAATAGGAATTTTGCTACATTATTTGAATCCATTTAAATAAATAAGAAAATTTCATTCGTTTTGATAAATATAGGTCATAATTAGTCTTGCCCACAATTAGTCTACGTAATCCTGTTGCGTAGTGTATGAGCCGACTGACGAGGCACGCTATCCAAACTTTGTAAGTTCGGTGTATTTCAAAACCGATCACATCTATTGAGGCATTATGTGATTGCGGAATACAGGCAAGATTTACTGACCTCCGAAACTGAAGATCTTTTAAACAGCCAAAATCAACTCACCTCTGAAACTATTTGACGATGCAAGTGCTCAATACACACGTGAACACATTTATACGAAAATTTTACTAAGACTAAAGAACAATCAAGACATAATATCAGAACGATTTTAGCAACCAATTACTAGAAAACAGTTAGTGAGGCTAATTTTCTATTACTTTGTTTCAGATAAAACAATTTCGTCGACATAAATAAATGATGTGAGGCGTAGACTATAGGTCTTAACAGACTGTTTTAGAAACACATTTCCCAAATGGTTGAGCTAGATAGTGACCAAAGTCTGACAAATCAACAGAGGGAATATTGTTTTAGAATACTGTTATGGACATGTCTGTTAGATAAGCTATTTATTGCACGGTTCAATTGATTTGAAACCCTTTCGACTTCATACGCTAAGAAATATAACATTTGTGATATAACATTTGTGTTGCAGAATGTCAGTGATGTGGAATCTGAAGACATTCCATTTGTTTGGAAAATTCTATTCAACGAACATTTCTCTTAAATATATAATCTTTCCATCTTAAAGAGAATAGATATAATTAATGTATATAATATATACTATATGTAATAATCTCTTACACACACACACACACACACACACACACACACACACACACAGAGCGCCTGACTTCATAAGTTGGAATAGAGGTCTGGCTCACTCAATAAATGAGACACTACGGCCTGCTGACATCGATATGGATCTGTCAGGTTAAGAAATGTGTTGCCAATTTTCTTAAATTGATTTTCAACTGCAATTCAACTGTTTATTTTTGCCTCATATAATTATATTAAACAACAGATGCGTTGGACTCCATAAATGTTTCTAAACAATATACGTGAAAATTTATAAAATTATTTGATTGTTCTCTCTCTCTCTCTCTCTCTCTCTCTCTCTCTCTCTCTCTCAGACTGACTTGCGTTTCCATTTAATATTTGTGTCCCCCCCCCCGCATTAAGCAGGTATACGCGAATAGGGTCAATTATACCACCCCACCCCCAAGGTTAGAATTTATAATTGACACATTGACGAATCTTCTCATTAAGTGCCACTTTCAGTTCAATTCTATATTCCCACCTATTTAGATCTGTACCTTGTAATAATGTAAATTCTTTTATGACTTTGACCCTTTTTGGGTTTCGCCAACTTTGATAAAACGATTGATGTTATCGATGAATGGTAGCTATATTTTATGTAAATACCATAAGTATTTAAAATCTTAAGCAAACAACGTCATTGGTTAATATCAAGAAACGTGATGACTATCCCAATTTTATTTTGCGTTGTAAAGGTAAGGACATCAGCTTAAAGGAGCCACTTAAGATTATGCGTGCCTATTCAACAGTTTTGTTTGAATGGAAAGAATTAGAACACTTCTTTAAACGAATATCAGATCAGACGAAAGAAATAAAATCATAATCAGCTTGTATCCCAAAGTTTAAATATGAAGTTTGACATTTCCCCTTGTTTTTGGTTTTGTTTTAAATTACTGAGAACCCAATAGGCTGTACTTATTTCTTGATGTAGAAGACGCAGTATTAATTTATATGGTTACCGTTTTTTGTGTTTTTTTTTAAAATGGATTCAAGTGAAACAATATATTAATCGGGATGTTAGAGTTGTATATATGCACTAGAGTTGTATATATGCACTATATATATATATATATATATATATATATATATATATATATATATATATATATATATATATATATACATACATACATACATACATACATGTGGTTGTGATTTGGATTTTTAACATAGCTTTAACAATTTTC